>LUCH01007970.1:16146-26453 GCA_013368495.1 Paragonimus heterotremus | reverse complement strand
GTATATAATACCGGCAAGTAATCGTTATAGTATTCCGCGATAGTTGGGTAACAAGCTGACGTCAAAACTTCCTACGGAGTTTCGGCTATCACGCGATAATCCTTTTAGAATTAGCTGCTGGTTACCCAACTATCGCGGAATACTATAACGATTACTTGCCGGTATTATATACTCTACTGAAAAAAACAAAACTATTAGCATCGCGTTAATGCTTGTCAATAAAATATAACATGCATTATTCTCATACTAAATGTGATCACTCCACATTTTCCCGTTTAACACTTGAGACTGCGTTCTTTTTCTTATTCGCATGATCGCCTGTTGTGCAAAGAAAATTTTCGCGATGCTTGGATGCTCAAAACTCCATACTGACAGAGCGATTAGCGAGCTTTTCGACATTTTGCCATCTTCGAACAGCCGACGACGATCCGCGATGCAGTCTGCCAAATTCTCCGTTGAGTTTTGGAATTTTCCATCCTCCCTCGCTCAAACTGAATTACTTCAACATTTTCCCGACTGAAGTTACGTCAAATAACGGCGAAACCCCTCGAAGATGCAATTACACGTATTTCCCAGCATGACCTTGAGACACTTGAAACGTCATCTTTTACTTAACCTTGTAAAAGATAAATGAACGCAACATCTCATCTTCTTGGGTTGAATCTGCGAAACAATCGAATTATCTTTTACCCTTGTGCTTACATCAGTCGTTCGTAAACCGTGGCCCTTTGCCCTGTGACTACGCTTTTTTCCTGCCGAAAGACTTCATGGCCGCCCCATCATGTAAACTTTTGTTGCCCTGTACTGCATGTAGTTATCTGTCATGATCGCGCAAGCCTGGGCGTGTTTTTAACAAGTGACTTGATAGATATATATTACTATTATTGTCAATAGAGTCTCTCAGGTAGATCAACACTGGCTTCTGCAAAAATGAATTGATGGTCGAAAAGCTATGCTGTTGTCGCTATTACCAGTTTTCTCATGGGCACTTTGTATGTCCTCGCTAACAGATAAGAGAAGGTCATTCCAAGGATTTTTCTTTTCTTATATGAGGCATTTCGTGTAGAATTTCAGCATGGACTTGTTTTTGCTCCTTCTTCAGGCGTAGGTACAGCTTCCATGATCACTTCGTTCAACATGCAAATGATACGGTCGCAATGTTCGTCTGAAACAACAAATGTTTCAATCGGAGGCCAAAGTGTTTTTGTTAAGCGCCCTCGGGTGAACTAGAAGCCCGCTCAGCGAAACTTTCGATGAGTCGGCTTAGAGTGCCCATTGACCACAACGTCGCAGATCAGCCTGAAACGGCTAATTGCGTTATCGCTAGCGCCCAGAGGAGCACCGATCTCAGCAGCGTTCTCCACTTATGGTTTGGTAGCGAGGAGTGGGTCCAGCTGGAGTGGGTCGTACCGCTCTCCGTGGCGAGTACAGCGCTACACATGCCTCGTTAGGACGACCTCCAACGTGGTGTTGCAGAACTCCACACCTTCTTGGCCGGGAGGCAGAAGTTAATGTTCGGATGATTAATATCCCCGTTTATTAATTTTCGACTGTTTCTGAGTACAACTGCCCGACGGACGGCTGCGCACATGGGCCTGATACAATTCCGTTGAGGGTGAAGGTGGTTTACTCAGTGTGCCAATGGTCGGAACGACTAGGCGGAAAGTAGCCGTGTTTATCTAGGGAGAATCAAGCAGCGCCAGCACGTGGAGGTCTTGCATCGCTGGGATCTTGGGATAACTGAAAAAGTAGATTGATACATGTCTTCCTATTCCGCTGACTCTGTCGGTGTACAAGATGTAAAACACTTTTGTACCATGGATCAGCGTGGCGGCGAACAATGAACGCACCTATCGAAGGACATTCAACAGGAAGCATTCGAAGTTTGGAGAGCACAGGCATGAAGCGCAAATTTCCACAGGAGACTTTCACAAGCTTTTCCATTAACGTTTTGTATGCAATAAGCAACATACAACAGTGGAGGTTTGGTCAGGCTGCCTACTTAAAAGTGTGGTGTGCGAAAGCGTACACTGTACACGCCGAACGACACCTTCCAAAACCGATAATGTGTTTATACATTCCATATGATCACAAGTTACATTTGCAGTTTATTGCTGATTCCATTTTCTGTCCTTATGCTTGTTTGAGATAATTAAGCATAGGCTGAAAAACAAAGAGCGAGGCAGGCTCTTCAGGCACTTCGGCAGTAAGGCCCAGCTTTGTCAGTTTACATATTTGTAAGATATTCACGTGTGTCCTAGACCAACGCACTCCTAACCATGTTTGTGTGCTCCTCATAAAGGTAACCTAGATTTAACAAATATTCATTTGGCTCTTTCTTATAATAGTACGACCAGGGGTGGCAGGGCAAATGCATTCCTCTGGGTTCGTTGATGTCTGTTCGTTACAGTTGTCGTTGCATGTTCAGTGTGACGTCGAATATTGAATTCGTTAGTGTGAATTTGGTTCGTTTGTAAAAAGTCGGCCCTGAGTTTGTATCTAGTGCCTTTTGCTGCCTGTGGTGAACAATTATGGAAACTTTCGTATTGTGGCTGCATGCAGAATGTATCTGCCTTACTCTCTTCTACAGCTGCAACTGCACACTTGCCAAAACCTTACTCTTTGATTTTTCAACAGCTTCTCACCTTTCTCAATACATTGTTGCCCTAATGGGTTACCTATTCGCTGTCTGGCGGTCACTTTGCCAGGTCGTTGTGGTGATTCCGTCTTGAAGGCCTTTCCTGTTGGATGATTTGAGTAATCGGTTAATTCATATTGAAAATGAAGGAACATTCATATTGCAATTTTCGCCAGTTGTGCCCTATGAGTCTCGGTCATTTTGACCGTCCCTTCTGGCGTTTTCTCGGATATAAAAGCCAACCCTAGTGACCCCACCCTTCAGACTAACGCTGTTGGAAATGTCGATTATGCCATGGTGAATGGTTCATCGTATGCAGTTAAAGTCGATTTAACGGGTGTGTTGCAGCTGTATTCCAAAGGTGCGTTCCGCACCTTCACTCCGCGCGGTGTGTGGATGGAAGATATGGCTCCATTCATGGATTTCACGTTAAACTTCCGTTACTTTCTGTCACGCTGAGCACTAATCTGTGACTTATGGAATCAAATGCCGTCTGAAAATCCTTTCAGCTCCTCAGTGACGGCTTCTAGAAGGGTTAGTGGATTTATGAGACAAAATCTATCTCCTAGAGACCATGTCGATGGGCCCCAATGATTTCTCGCGGTGGCCTTATCTTGGTTTCCGACGACTGCACATGTGAACAATAGTTAAATGAATATTTCAGCAAGAGGTAACTTCAGACTTTTGTCGGACGCTTTCGGGATGGAAAGGCGAGATCTGTCTGCTGTTGCCAACTTCCTGCTGGTCAGCGAGAATAACGTTTGCCCAGCTTTGTAGCACGCAGTATCGTCACTCATCACGGCCACGATTTAGGGCTTTGGATTTCACTTTTCTTGGAGGCAAGTGCTATGAGATGGGGTTACTGTTAAATCGTTCGCTGACGATTCAAGTCCACACCGACTTACGTATAATCTGTTGATCCAACAAATACCTTTCTCAATATCCAACAGCAGAGAAGACACTCCATCTTCTAAACGGTTAATGAGAAAGCGCCCGTAAAACTGGATTTAATGCGGTGCTTATTGAAGAAATATACAAGAAAATGAATTATCTAAACTCGAATGTGAAATGTCCTCGGAAACTGTACAAAAATTGTGCCCGTACAACAAAATAAACAACCAGGCAAAGCTCGGTAATGGAAGACGGTAAAACGTAATTAAGCTCACTCAAACGAATGGCCATTCGTTGGGTCGGAGAAATGTTAAGAATGTTAAGAATTATAAGTTACCCGGGAAAACGCGTACGAAGAAGATGTTTAATTCTAACGTTTCAGATTTCCCAGGGTTCAGACTGACTAACAGCAACAGAAACGGTGGCAGTGACCGATGTAAGAATAAAGGTGGCCAAAACATTTTATTCAACGAAGCTGTTAAACCGTAGGTTGATCTTTCAACACCAATCGAGCGAGCCGCACCAGGCTCAAGAGTAGTGCAACAGACCATAGAAAAATCGACAGTACGAACCTGTCTATGGTACCCTGGCGAACTGACACAACACCTGCGTCATAGAGTGGCGAAAAGGCGTCCAATAAAGCACAGTCTTGATTATCTATCACGCTGTCTGTCGTGTGAAGCGCGTGCTTGTTTTCGTGAGCCGAATTTCTGGTCCACAGCATACACCTGGTTTTCTTTCACACGTTGCGTGCACTTCTGCCCGGTTCGTGTTTGCGACCAATGTCTTCTATGGGGGAGTTTCCGCCTGCCATTCGTCACCCGTTGGTCTCATCTCGTTGCACGATGGCTCATCCGGTCGCTGGTGTTGTTCGCAATCTATCCACTGTGAGCTTTGAATGTATTCTACGACCGTATCGAGACATTCTTCCGAGTGTTGGAATAAGCGTGCCCCCGATCTGACCATCCAACCAATTTTACCTACCATGTCTCATTCGTTGGTCCGATGTTGAGCGATGGCTCACTCGGTCGCCCGTATTGTCTGCCATCCGATTGCCGCGGGATTTTGGGCGTACATCTATCCGTGTTGAGGTATCCCGCCGAGTGTTGGAATACCCGCACCTCCGTTTTGATAGTTCACCACAATAGGGTTTGTTGGCTGCAACTTTACTTCTCAAGAAGGACTTGGATTGGGCATACCCCTGGAGTGTCGTGTTTTGTTTAATGTCGCGCACCACATTGGCCTAATATATTTCGGGAGCTTTTCACACTGTTTCAGTTGCTACGTTCAGGACTTTTTAAAAGCCACAAAATGTTTGAGTCCATCCCGTACAGTGTATATTCTAAGCAACATGGTCACATCAGTGAACCCCTTTATTTGGAAGGAACCCATGATTTCCACCTTCATCCTTCGACTCTTTTTTGAAGAACGTTCACTAATGTAAGAGTCCGAAAGTTATCAGTGTACTTTTCTCAACAGTTGTTTAAGTCCGTTGTAGATTCTGTCGAGTTTCGCCTCATTCTCGCCAGTTCCGATACCAGTCTGTCATGATCAGCTTGGTTGTTCTTTGTGCGTCAGCAAAAGAGTAAACGAGAAATAAATCTTTCCGCAATCGGTTTGTCCGAGCGGCATCGCTAGCGGTAATTCTGTTATATTATGGCAGCGCCAGGTTGTCGTAGGTCTAGCACTAAGGTCGTGCAGTTTCTTATAGTCACACCGAATTGCTGGGTTTAGGTCCAATAGCTGACGTAGTCAACTGGCCCATGACTGAAGAATTTTTTCTTTTTTTTAAAGCGGTCTGAACAAAGCAGACTCGAAATGTTTCCCGTCGATACTCGGTTCGCAGAGGCTGTTGCATCTTCTTATGGCCTCCATGAAACTCTGGCCAGCTTCTAGACCAGGCTTTGTTCCAAAATGCTCGCTTTTGATTGCTGATAAAACTGACGTTGCCACATGCGGATCGGATTTATAGTTTGCGGTTATGTCGTTTGAGGCATCTTTCCCAGGAATTTTCCGAGCGTCTGGGCCGGTTTTATGCAATACCAGACCTCGGATATTACGATGACAAAAACTGGAGTAGTAGCTGTCCAAGAATATTTATCTTCGTTGGAATCTGCCCACTTTTCTAGCCTGTCCGCTGGAACATATTTTACCACTGCATTCGTTCCAGAGTTTAATAGAGCACTTCCATCAGTAATCTCTCGTTCGCTGCGTACATGTACTAAATTAACGGTTTCCAAAGTACTAGAGTACCAGAGGCGAAATAAGAGTAAACTACAATAATTCTAAACCAACGTCAAACGATACCGATACGCGAAGGTGGCTAGAGAGATTAATGATCCTACCATTGAGCGCGTGACCAGACCAGAGGTGTGTCTATGGTGCCGTTGGCGCGAATAGGCCAGAAACATGCAAAAAAACGCGATGGCACGCGGCCAGATGAGGGCAGACGAAGATCCTCACGATCCCATGTATAGTGTGAACTATTATTTTGGGAAGAATTTTACACATTGTACAGCAGGCAGACCTGAGTTATCTCCAGGTGGCTACACTCGTACCAGATCTTGTGCTACCGGCTCGTGGGGAAGGTTAAAGAAAGTTTCACACCGGTTTTAGAGTGACCTCAAATCAATTCTTTAGTCGCATTAAGCTCTTTTTTGGAATGGGGCTTGATACTTGCAGTGAGGTCACCTTCGACGTCCCCAGAATACTAACTTACCTGCGACGTGAGAAGGCCTTTCTAGTACCATCGCGCCTTTTCACATTACCTCGTAAATGTAAAGTTACTTCTGGCCACTAGCATCAAAGTTAGTGTGTCGACGTGGGCATCGCAGTTTTACTCGTAGCCATATAATGAATCCGCGCCATCTCTACTATTGTAGGCTACATTTACAAAGATAACCATGCTTTAGCTACTACCGTTGGGAACGCTGCTCAACCATTCTGACACTTGTTTGAATTCTGAATGTCGACTGGAATTTCCGTCGACATTCGTCCTCTCTGGCGGCTGCCGCGCGGTTGTGCTCAAGGTTCTCTCACGTCCAGCTCCCTAACGTCTTTAATGGTTACGTTGAAGTCCGCTGATGAACGGTGAGTAAATAATTTAATTAATAAAGTTTGTTTGCAGATCCACCGCCTTCTTACTCTGACTTCCAACCCGCATTAATACGAGGCTGGGGAAGCTCGGGACTTACGAACCGCCATATACAATACACCTTCAATTGTTGTAACAGTGTGCTTGCTGAATGCCAGTGAAGGGTGAACACTGGGCGCATTTAGGTCTTTGAGCCGTTCGTATGTCTGGAATGTCTCACAGTGGTCCTAAAACCAGTTGCAGTATGCCAGAGATGTATTCCTGAAACATATCAACTTCATAAAGATTGTCGACACCATAGGTGAACGATACGTGAGATGTGCACCGTAGTTTGTAACTCATATTCCACGTCAACAGTATAAAGGGTATAATGCCTGAATGCTGTTTTTCTTCCCGGTAGCGGATTACCTGTTTCAATTTTGTTGTTGTGCTTCGTTTGAACGACAACTCCCCCGTCCGGTTTGATTGAAAGTTGTCAACGGTTGTTGCTAGCTACCGCTTAAGTCTCAATCCCGTTTTATGGATGTTTCACACGTTGGTCGTGTGCACGTACCCTGTGCACGTTCTCGTTGGGATAAAACAAAAAGTGCGGAGAATGTTTAGGGTGTATGTTGGAGTTAATAAAAGTAGATATGTCACTCCTGTACGAAGGATAAGCGAACTATTATTTAGTTAACCTGACCTTTTATTGCACTATCCGGTTTCCGGCGAAGGGATTGTGCAGATAAGCGGCCAGACGTCTTCGACGACCTATGGCTGGCAGAAATCAGGAGTGAGCGGAAACAACATGAATTCTCACCCCTTAACCCACAAGGAGTTACCTGCAAGCAGGCGCCATTGATCAGAAAGAGCTTGATGGTGAAGTCTGATGCCACAACCAGCAGCATCTTCACCACTGCATACGGGCAAAGCAGTACTGTACAAATACCCCATACCAGTAAGCCTACGCATATGTTTAATGAATCAAGCTGATGTTCATATATTATACAGC
Source organism: Paragonimus heterotremus (assembly GCA_013368495.1). Classification (NCBI taxonomy): domain Eukaryota; kingdom Metazoa; phylum Platyhelminthes; class Trematoda; order Plagiorchiida; family Troglotrematidae; genus Paragonimus; species Paragonimus heterotremus. The sequence goes on along the minus strand of LUCH01007970.1, from coordinate 18,839 downwards.
AGCTTCTGATTTTTCGTGTGGCAAGCATAGAAAAACCAACCCTGAGCATCACGTAATTGACGATGATATGCTGGAGATTGTCACAAGTGGCGGTTCCATAGAAACAGTCCTTATTAACTTAGATGATAAAGCAGTTTGAAACGAAAGCTAGGGAGGTTTTTGAAAAGCGGCGTGCAGTAAAACTAGTAGATCGCGGTGTTTTCTATGTACGTTTTCCGAAAAAAGGCTTCGTCGATCTAGATGAAGGCAAGGTGCACTGGGCACAGTGCGGCTAATGCTCCGGTTGGTATCACAACTCGTGTGCCAACTGTACAGTATATCAACCTGTTTATACCCGCGTGGACTGTGACATCAAGGATTATGCGTTATGACCAGTGATAAGGAGGAAGGATAGTTTTCAGGGCAAACAGAAGGACTCAGTAGCTCTTTTCAGTACCACGTTAGAGAACCGACAGTTTTATTAAAGGCCATTTATAGCGATTTTTCAAGCCACGTTCATTTCTTTCCAAGCGGATTTGAGCCGATTATTATTGTTGGCTGATTGAGGTTCAGTGAGTTTTACTTCAGTGGTGTCTCCGCATGTGTACCATACAGATGTGTGTGCATTTGCTCGCAAGCATAAACGACTCAGGTGTAGGTACGTGAATATATCTACCGCTGTGTACTGATTAATGTGTACGCATGCGTGAGTGCGCATATGTATATACGTATGCACATAGTAGTTTGTCTCTGGTATATCTACACATGCTCAAGTTTGCGAGATATATAGTTACTCATGTATGATTGCATACGCGTTATTATTTTATCTCTGATTTCCACACATCATATGCTTACAGAGGGACATATGTGTCTTTTTGTGCTGGGACTTTCTTATGCATAACTTTTGTGCTCAAACGGCTCATAAGTGTATCCTTTGTGATTGAGGAAAAACATGTCGCCTATTGAGAAATTTACGCTTCAAGGTATTGTTAGCCGTTTCAGATTAACCCTTTGCGGACCAGGAAGGAAGAATGCTTTCCACCCCAATGCATAACATTCAAATCGCACAACCAGTGATGAATAATTTCACTGGTTCACTTACTTCAGCTTCACCATTACTGACTCTGCGTGATTTGATTCTTAAGGCGCAACCGGTTCACGTCTCTGGCAGTCATTCTTCAAGGGGAACTCCACATGTGGCTCTGAACCCATTTATCCCCGCAATATTTTGCGTACCAGTGATAATTCTTCTTACAAATGACAGTGGCCTTGTAGAAACACATCAAAGAGGCTTAGTCTCTTGTCATAGCCGTTCTTTCGACAGGTCAGGTTCACATTCCACTTGTCACAACAGTTCCCCACCCATATCGTAGGCAGCCACTTCGCTCACCCAAGCAATATACATGTACGTACACCTGTGGGGTTCACCGACAGAGCTTATTCCTAAGCCCACCCCCTTTGACGACCGAGATTGGTCCGTAAACCATCCCGGTCCTCTGCCGATTTTATGACGCACCGCACTTTGGGGTTATCCCGGTACATTAAATGTGTTGATTCGATTACTCTGGGGAGATCGTTGATAAGGGTCAAAAACAGTAGCGGACCCAGATTCGAGCGTTAGGAGACCCCCTGGACACCTTTTTCCGACAAAAGTGGATCCAATCGACTGAGTGGCTGGGACTGCGGAGGAAATCTTCTATTTACTTTGAGACGAGGCAAGTGAGACGGAACATTTAGAACCTGCCTAAAGGCCATTCTGTGCGGAACTTTGTCGAAAGTTACATTGAACTCCACAAAGATGACGTTTATTGGTTTTCCCGAGCTCCAGCCCCAGTCAAACGCTCTCTTGTTGACAGAAGTCTGTTCAGACAGCAGAGGCCCTGACAGAAACCCTGGTGGGAAAGGTGTAGTGATTTGCTTGCCTAGGTATGTCCTAGGTTTCCTGTCCAGTAAATACTCTTGACATTTACAATAACAGAGGTAAGACCCACTTGGTGACAGCTGACTGAGGACTTGAGCATTCAGCAGCCGATCAGACCGTGGCACTCGCTACCACCGAGGCCGGTGAAGCCGACCCGGGGTAAAAGTCTCTCTGCTGAATCTCTGGCGTATTTTCACCAAGACGCAGGCCGGGCGAATAAGGCGGTAGTTTTCAGCCTTCTCTTTTGCGCCTGCTTTGTAAATGACCACCGCAATTGCCACTTTCTATTCTTTAACAGTCCATCAATAGTTCAGTCATATATTGATCAGTGTAGAAAACGGAGACGCCAAAACCTCGGGTAGTGGAGGAACCGGAACGCAGTGAGTACCGTCTGGCCCCGGGGGCTCCGATGGGTCCCGTGATCGGAGAATAGTTTGCAACTCGAAGGCTGAGGTCGTGAAGTTCTGCATGTCATTTGCTGATACCCCGGTCTTCACTACAGTTGGGTCTTTGAGATAATTTGCCGATGCACGTTGACGAAATGCTGATCCAGGTTGTCTGCTTGCTTTTGATCATCTACTTAGATTTCACCTTGAGTCGCTGTGAGGTTGCCAAAGTGTTTACGAAGGGCAGGGTTTGACTGCACTTATCAGTAGGACAGCTTCAGGATGGACTTGGCCTTTCGCGCATCATAACTTAGCCTAAACATTTTACGGATACTTCAGGCCCGACATCTCTTGAGTTGAAAACAGAGCCTTTTCGCAAAAATTCCCCGTGGGTAAGAAACGCTTCC
>LUCH01007969.1:2325-22026 GCA_013368495.1 Paragonimus heterotremus | reverse complement strand
TCTATACATGCGTCGTAAACGTCCGAAAAATGCAAATAGAAGACCGTTTCGATAGAATTCCAATTTCACTGAGATAAACAAAACGGTAAGCTAGTATACCGACGAATAACTCGCCCAACCATGTAAATTGTTCTCAAGCCAAACCATGAGGCAAGTAAAAAATTCATTTTGTTTCGAATGAAATGCATCCTATAATGCCAAAAGCAGTCAATTCGATTTGGCTTACTTTTCATGACAAACGAAAGTTGTATAGAGTGTCATTAGAATGCTCCCCATCTTCTCTACTGAACGGTGGGACACTGCCAGATGGAAATAAAACCCCCATCGACTAAACATATCCAAGTAAAAAAATCCATTTTTCCAAATACATCCCGCTGCTCAAAAGGAGGGGTTCCTAGTACTCACTGGAAAAACATTGGTCGCTGTTCCGTTGGAATTGATAACAGCATCTATTTTGCCCATTACTGAGTGCCTGTTCCAGCCGCGATACGTTCTCGGCATTATGGTAATCTGGGTTTTGTATAACTCACAATCGATCGCAGTTGTTGTATTCAAATAGACATTTCAATCAGCCCCTTTTTAAACGAAGTACTAGGTCCAAGTTTCACTCTAGTTAGAGCCCATCAGTAGTGCAACATATCATTGCCACCACCAGGATTACAACTCTGACCAAGTTTTCCAAGTTTGTAGACCACTGCACTACTGACCTCATATAAACCCCGATTGGATCATCATATTTAAATGCTCAGTTGCTTTTGCTTGCGGTCATCGTTAACAGGATAAAAGTGGCATGAAGCGGTAAACAGGTCACAAGAGATACGAGAACAATTTAAGGGTGTACAGTGGCAAAAAAGGAGATGTGGAGAGAAGGGAAGCAATAAATCAGCATATGCGGAGATTAGCAACACGAGGACCACTTATTTCTATATCACACATAAAGATGTACATTGTCGTTTGGACCTAAGCCAGGAAGCCAGGAACATCCCACTGAAACAATAGTCAGTGTCAGTGCGTTCATATCCCAAACCCAAGTCACACGCAGTCGACGAGGACGCTGTCTTCAAAGCATGGCACAGCGAGACATTTGTAAGATGAAGCTAAGCCAACGAAGTCTGTGAGATAAGACCATTAAGCCCAGTGTTTGACGGAGTCTGGTTAGCTCGAAGATATGCCAGTGAACTCCGTCATTGATAGTAAGCTGTTGCCATCACAATCCGTTAAAATTTCGTAGACACTGAGGGTAGAAAGCTGACACTATGTGAACATCCCCCGTATGGACAGCCTTTCTTAGAAAGATTAAGATCATTCCGGCACCCAAAACGGTGTAAGTAACACCATTCGAGCTTCAGCAATAAGATTTGTGGGCTCATCAAACATTCCACTAGCACCTATGTAGCGCCAAGCATAGCCAAACACCTCGACTACGTTCAACGATCCACCATCAGTGGTGAAGATAAGTTTAGGGTTCTGCCAACCTCGCAACAGCACCTTGAACATATAACGGGCAATGGTCACAGAAAACTGAATATTGGAAGCCTCTAATTTATCTGAAATGCTCTCAGCTCCACCACGAAACTCAACAGGTTGAATTAATGTCGTCTACTCATTTTAGGTCACGAAGTTTGGGAGTATTTCCACACCGTCATACTCGTAATCTTCTGGAACGTACTTCGGGATTTTGTTTACTGCTAACTTGGATGGGAGTTAAAAGGGTGGACAACGTTGTCGTATGCCATTTGAGATGCTGGAGGCCAGTCATAAGCCGTCACAAACCATAGACCGGCCACAGATATGCAAAAAGATGCTTACAAGATGTCGACAAACTTCACGGGCACACTTATCCTCGCTAGACAGCCTCCGAGTGCAGGTCTGTCCTCCTGATATCTGAGGAGAAGACTATTGTCGGTCTTCTATAGAGATGTGGTGTTTAGGCATTAGTCGGACTATGACAGTACGATCAATGAAGTGACGGCTTCTCACGGATATGTCACGCGCATCGCACTTAGTCTACGGAGTACATTAGCTGTAGGCGACTTCAACACAACCAGAATCACCGATGACTTGCTAGAGAAAGTCCCGTGGTTGGCTGCCAGTTTGTTTTACTGAACTTATCAAACATCTGTATACACCATAACCAGCACAACTTACCGAAAACTGCATGCGCAAATTGCTCATCCTGCACAAAATTCAACATGAAACTGGTCCAGTCACATTCAACTTAGCATTTTAACCCTCGACCAAATTAACCCACTGGTAAATAATGTTCATATCCAGCGAAAATAAAGCAGTATCAGCCAAGAGAAACAAGCAGAATGAAATTGGACGTGATCATAAGCCTCTACATCCTATCTCAAAAGTTCAATATCGGGAGATCCACATCTTGGAAGCAAGTAACAGAGGTGTAAGCTAGGTTAAAACGACCTCTCCCACTACCATTGATCGGCTTCACTAACTACGTTCACTCCGTAGCCGACTAAAACAACCGAAAAATTCACGTCATGATCAAGTCTAATTCCAGCCGATTAGGTAAAGTGTATGAAATGACCACAAGAATGGCGGTTAACACGACGGGGAACTACCGCAAACATTTAGCATCAACGACCTCATCCAAGCGGTTTGGTGCCAAGGCGACTGAGCCTTATAATGGGTTTTATCACATCACGGCTGACTAGTGATTTGATCCAAGCCTTCCAATAAAATGGTGCACAAATAGGCAGCCTCTTAATGCAATTACAACGCAACATACCAAAGCAATTTGCAGTATGAAAAATGGCAATCCGCACGGAACATTTGACATACATCTGGTGTAGGCGTTACTTACTCGAGTATTGTTGCGCTCTGATTTGAGTTCGATGATTTCCTCCTCGCGTTCCACTAACTGATCACGTAATCGATGCACCTCTTTAGCAAGTAAAGAGAGATCCTAAAATCAGTTAAAATACAAAACAACACTGATAAACATGTGACAGATTAAGGTTTACTGTAACATATATGTACAGACAGATAGACAACCATACGTTCGAACAAACAGTACCACGACTCGAACTGCATGCACGGTACCACTGTAGAAAAAGTTAGATTGTACAATGGCCCTTTGTATGAATGATAATACATTTGAGAAAATCTGTATGTCTTTGCAGACAACTACAGAAAGCAGCCTGGAAATCTTAAAACCGATCAGTACGGAACATTGATTCTCTATTAAACACACACTATTGTACAAGCACTAAAAGAGGCAGTTGATACCGGTTAGGTAGCTAGCTGGCTCGAACTGGATCAACGATGGGTGCGGTTCACGCTCATCGTCATCATCATCATCATGGACAGCAATATATCAGTGGTTCACGCTCGAAACCGGCTGATTATTCACTCAACCAAAATGTTCTTGTCATCAATGTTTACGCCTCAGTATCAACCGACTATCTAACCCTTGCTAGAAGTTGGTCATTGAACCAGTCACTACTTCACTGAGCAGAACTCTATCGAACTCGACCTGCTGGTCGTCAAAGACAAAATGTTAGCAACGGATTGAAATACAGAAGGTCGAATTGATGAGTCACGACCTCGTTACAAGGAGGTGCGATTCAATAATCAAATGAACATTTCCACAATACAAGGGATAATGAGATAGTCTACACGTAAGCTGATCTCTGGTCAACCGAAAAGGGTGAGTTGATTAATCCAGAACACACTGTCAACTGGCTGGCTTACACGGACCTACCACAAAAATATATCCACCATCAATATCAACAGTTTAGAATGACCGGATACTTAGAGGTGATAATGCTCTGGTCAAACGACGAAGTGATAGGGGTTTGAATAGTCTCACAATAAAGACACTTTCTTTTTCAGGATGAATTCACACTAAATGTGTGTACGGCACTGGAGATACCGTATACAACCAAGCCGGAAAGTGACGGATGCGGGAGCTCGTGTAATGATCGAGCAGTCTAAGAATCAAACAGGGTTAACCATATAATTGGTAGCCGGAGGTGCACATGTGTAGAAAGGAAACCAACCGAGAGCGACAACCGCGTCCTTTGAGCAATCCAGGTAACCGGCAGTAACAGATCTCGACCATCGGCCCAGTCGGCGTGTGCACACATAATCTGTGCGCATTGAGTGCTTGAAGGTCGGTTCACACACACACCGACGAAAACAGAATCAGTTTAAAGAAATTCGAATCCTAAGCAAGAATAACTGCCGAAGACACATGGTGAATCAGAGTATCTCACATCTAATAGGTCAGATCGGATTTTCATATGCACAGAATGTATGTAAATTATTCAGTCAGGTTTGATGGGACACGTGATGCTAAAATCACTAGCGGTATGCACAAAGCAACGACCGCAAAGTTCATCAGCATAGCCATGACAACAAACGTGTTATGATCTTAGACATCTTTCATCCGAAATCAATGTCGTTATGGGCCTGTAAGAACTGTGTTTGTATCGTATTAAGGCTACTTGACCAGTCAATCATACTGACGAAGCTAACAACGAAACGTTTGCAAAAGGTGCGATCCCGGGTGATTACCGGTAATGAAACATTTTGAAATTGTGTCACAAAAACGTCGGTGATCGACGGATCCAATGAAGACACCACTACTATCCCGTTTTTCTGATGGTACGATTTTCTAGAAGATAATGAATGAGCGTTGGGACAGAACTTGGATGAATTCATCTGCTAGAACGCCTGAATTTTTGTCTGTATGCACGACGTGATTATTACCTTTCCGTTACATCCAACTTGAATATCACGGCTCATTCGTCTGTCATACAGACTTCTAGCCAAAAGATCGTGTCAGAAGCCCGTAATTATTTCGGCGTATTTCCAATCGAGTACTAAACGTCTTTATTCATTTCAAACACACCAACCACATAAGGTTTCTGGATAACCTGATTCTATTCTCGGTTTAGCAACTCAGATACATAAAACGGTTTTAGTACTATCGTTAGAATGATTAACTGGACGTGAGTCTGTTTGTAGCATTGTCGTTCAATGAGGAAATCGGAATTTTTCACAGTCTTCCTAGCTAAAACAACTCGAAGAGAAATCGACTTAATACGAGTGTATGATGCATTGTTGTTGAACATGAAAGAATGATGCATAATATAGGGTAAAAGGCATAGCGTAATGTGTTGGAACATTGCACCTGTTCACATACTATGAAGACAAATGTGAAGTAATAGGAAAGTTCGAATGCCAGGTGAACTCAAAATAATGTTTTTACGCAAGAACACGTGAACTACTTCATGGAATATTAAAGGTGTTTACAGAGCACAGGCAATCGACGGTAAACAAACGATAATTACTCCAAAAAACGTCCCCCTGAACATCCTCAAAAATACCTCAGGAAGTTTTTCGGAAAGTTGTCTATTCAATGCATCTCGCTCGCGTTCAATCTCGGTCAATCGATTTTGTGTATAAATCAGCTGGTCTTGAGCGTCGTGCAAATTCTCCATCAAACGATCGCGCTCATCCAAAATACTGAGCAACATGTCTTCCACATTTGTGCCCTCCCCGCTAGCTTGTGAATCGCGATCTCCTTGACTGGAGTTGCCATCCTCGGCAATGGTGGGCATAACGTCACACATGTTTCTCAGCCCGTGACACTACACAAAACAGTAAGAGATCATATATTCTGGTCAGTTAGAGCATTATGGAAAAAATCAACCATAATGAACCGAAGAAATTCGTGATAAGCGTAGTTGTCCACTGACCCTTACTTAGGCACATATCCAGAGAAGAATTTAACAAACCATGCAAACAACCTATTACGTCAGAAATAGAAAAAACCATGTATATACAATGGCGCAGAAGACACTGATAGAATATAAATACCCGACACAAATCAGTAACCAAGTAGGCCTTGTGTTACACATAGTATAAATAGAGAAAGAAATGTGTATTCAACCGATAATAGACACGTATCACTGATTATCTCTCTGAGTCACGTTTGACAGTGCCTCTCACCACAGTTATTCTGAACCGTTTGGTTCTAATCAGGTGTGGGCGCTTAGGTGACGGAGGTTGAAAGCAATGTCAGCTTTTACAGGCATGCTAAATAACGGGTGCTTCAGTGACAGCTACTTTACATATGTAACAATAATCATCTATCGGAAACCCAGTGGCGAAAAGTACAGCAAAGGCGTTCGTTTGGTAAAACGGACAAATGGCCAGCATTGGCAGTAAGGACACCAAACAGTGTTTCATATCAAGACGAAGTTATCACCTTACGGATACATATACGGTAAACGGGGACAAACTGAGAACAGTGCGATGATCGCCTCATGAACAAGATGTTCCGAACTTATAGAAAGTATCTACAATGTCATATTGATACCTGGGTTCGCAATAAGAGATACAACGCCACAGCAGGCCAAATCAAAATAGGTAGATCCAGTCAGACACATACCTATGGTCCTTTATATTTAGGGGAGCAAGGAAGTCATCAAATGACTAAACATATTTGGGCTTAAAAAATTACAAGACAGAACCATGATGAGTGATGAATCGGAATGGATCCAGCAATCAGCATCTTTTATCGCACTACAACTCCTTCAGTTAGGATAGGAGAGTGCCAGTCTTCAAAAATAGTTATATAAATGTAGATCTACTTAACGTGATTTTCCATCAACGCTCTTGTTAGCTAGAATTCATTCAGATCTTAGAGTGCACTATATGCAGAATAAGAGATCCGAAAAAAAATGGTGTGCGGTAATAAATTAGAAGTGAGGCTGGTTTACGATGACCAAGTATAAACATGGTTGCGGACTAGGATTAGGAAAATATTGACGTAATATGCCACCCGATATGCTCCAGATACCCGATAACCAGAACCTTTGTATTCTGGAGATCAAGAGTTGCCGGAGTGGTGCCACAGATTACGTAAAAAGATGCGCCACACTGGCAAAACCACATGGTCCAAAAACTGAACATGCAACCACTCATCGATACAACCGTAAACTCAACGAGCGCATCATCAGTGTCCCTGCTTGTTAATCCAAAAGCCAAATACACTGAAGGTTCGATCATATGCTTGCTTCAAGTTTGTCAGTGAGATGCACGGAAGAGTAAGACTGTCGCAAATGATGTCTTAGCAAGCACTACAGACCTGTGAAAAAACAGTTCAGACTTGTGGAAAACAAACACAATAATCGAGAAAGGGAAGGACGGCTTAGAAGGTCAATTGGTTTGATAAAATGAAAACCTTTTATAAAACAAGAAGAGGCAAATCATGCGATGTTCTCTGACAGTTTTCCATAAATAATGATCACACATAGACATAACTGATATCAAACATCGGGATAAGGTTTCACAGGACGAAAGTCATGGCCTAGGTGATTAGACAGACGGACACGAAAAATGAAAGATAGGACTGATGGCTATCAGTTTTTAATACATGAGGGGAAAAAACAGTCTGCGTCTGTCACCTCCCGTTGCTTATATAGATATTTGTGTGGCTACAGTACGAGCCACATACGGGGGGTAAACTGACAGCCAGCTGGCCGTACAAAAGAGCATATACTAATGTGGCTGGAAACACCAACAGAAACGTGGACGTCTGTATTATGGCCGTCGGACTACATCCAGCATCATCAATAGCAAGGCACATGAACCAAACAGGACATGGAGACAGAGGTAACGAAGCACTCTCTGTGAGCAGCCGGAAACGCATCCTTAAGTTTGCTGGGGCCTTGTCTATCAGGCGTCACAACCTCTCTTTTTTTGTTCAAAAACAGCACTTGTTAACGTCGCGGCTACATTGGCAGTCATCATTTCCACATCTCCGTTTTCGCATGTGTCTGTCTAATCCCTTAGGCTACAATGTTTACCTTGTGGGACCTCATCTCGATGCTTGAAATGAGCTACATGTCCACATGTGGTCATAATGTGCGAAATGTTACTCCGGAGAACATCACATGGTTAGCATCTTCCCACAAAGGAATGGCTTAAGCAATGGCAAACATTAGTTGGCAAAAAAGTAGCAGCAGACCATGGATGCCTATAGGAGACGTCAGTGAATAAGGATGTACGCAGAACCCAACCAAAGAGTCAGAATACATTAAAAAATTTCGAAAACAGAGGTAGTGTAACTAAAACATTTAATTACAGCTCCAGTACATTCGTTCTGACGCCGATGGTTGCTGTCTCTCCTCAAAACCTAAGTCAAAAGGAGTGTTATTGCACTTAGCAGATGAAAGTGATGCGATATACATACTCAACGACCATAAGTTTACTCACCTACGTGAAAAGAAATAAATTTATCCATCAGACTTTGAGGGACAAAAAACGCAATTCACCTGGAAAAGATCACATCAAAGCCACATTACGCAGCGCATAAGAATATCAAGGTATCTTGGGCTGAAGCAGGGAGAAAAAATTCCGGCGGTTATGCGAACTTCCAATGAAAAAGTACGGCCAGCAGAAGTTTAGCAGCCGCGACAGAAGTGGATTTTTGCAAGGTCGGTAAATATAAAAATGCGTTGCCCTCTCGTTTTTTGTTCAGTGACATGTGATATCTGGCTATGTTGTACATGAAACAAGTGAACCTAGTGATGCGGGTCAGTGAAAGAAGTAGGGGAGCGCTGGATTGTTCTCTTTATTAGGCGCTCAATCGCTTGACCCAAAACCGATAAGGGGAAGAGACACAGCAGTATGGTTAACTGAAAAAGCCGATGCAAAATTAGGCCACAAGGGCTCTGAACATATACGGTGAAAGGATTACTATACATGACCGATAAGACGTATAGCAAATCGGACGAGACGATCATATATAGTAGTTAGACACAGAGAAAATCAAACGAGACAGTAAAACATGTCTGTCGGGCCGTTAGAACGAACCACACTACAATTCAGATAGCGTACAGACGTTCGTTTGCACGGCTGCAATTTGACTTGCACAGTGGAATGATACGGATCAATCGACCCAAAGCCGGAACGACCGACTCAAGTTGATTGCGTCGTTAAAAGATACGCCTCATAAAGTGAAACTGTTCTGTTGATGACGCTTTACTTTCACTTGTACCTCGGTAGTTTGTTTGCACGGTGTGAGCAACTTGATGTTGAATGTTTGAGTATAGGTAAACGAATCCCTCCCCATCTTTTACTCTTTTCTTTTATGCATAGGACTTTAACTTTTCTCCGTGAGTGCATGAAAGTTAAGCATGTGTGAGAACCACTGATGTGGTGCTGTTTCCGATGATGACGACGACTACGGTGATAACGAGAATAGAGCAACGGTCTGCTACAACTTTGGCTCAGACTAAACAACGTTAAGCGTAGATTATGAGCATCGATTAAGTAACCAATCGAAACAGAGTAGGTAGCTATGTTTGTGAATAACATCGCCATTCTCAAACATTCATTGATGCGTCGATGGTCAGCTTAGCGGTAAGATGATCATATGCGAAAAATATGGTTCAATTATCATCGACGATCCAGCTAAACTTGATTGGTGGGCTGGCAATCGTGAGTAACAGCTCAATCGGTCTCGATCACATCACGCATACCATAAGACCTCAACGATTAGATAATGTATTTCACACGATTCCACATTGGAAGCAGAAGTGTCCACGGAACACGAATTATCTCAACAGAACCAAGTTCAGTTTTCGAACCCACAACCATCATCTTTCTCTCAACAAATATTGAACAAGACAGGCTACATAAAAGATGTAAACATCAGAGCAAACGGGGGCTGTGTAATATGATAAATAGAAAGCCAAATGCAAATCCAGGACAAGAAACCGAGTTGCAACAAGAATGTTGTTCACTTCCACTCTATACCGTGTTAGTCAAGGTTCTCAACAAAGGAGTTCATTACACTTCCGACGCCAGTCAGGAGGCCGCAAACGTTCTATTGAATCATGCTTTAAAGTCAGTGACTTTAGGCTCCAGACGTGAGCTATACATCGACCACGAGGATAGAGATTTCGGCATAAACCATCATGAGTGAAAAAGTAACGTAGTGGAACGCGGTGGATTGACAATTCTAAGATGGCTATGAGTCAACAAAATCCGTAGGACAACATTACGCTAAGTAGTTTACGAAATCTGTTCACCCTGAAGACACGCTCGCAAACTTTATTATTGTCGACATGGATTTCTCATCACGCATCATGAACACTTCAGAGACGCCGGTGGTCGAAAATATATATCGTGCGATGACCCTCCGCGCAAATAAGCCGGGCTCTGTAGTCCGACCATAAGGCTCCTCGTACACTGACACCAAACATTCGGCCTTTCACAAAAAAACCGAGGTTATAAGGGCAAATAGTGCCTGAACTTCAACGATATGAGCAATTGTCATCAGTAATTTCAACAGCGCCGATACACTTCCAAAGATACATGTATTTCTTGGATACGATCAATGACTCACCATCAAGGATGAGGGTAGTCACGAAATCCTGTCAGCCTTGTAATAAAATCTACCATTCAAAAGCTATTAATGTTATACCCGATGGATAACATGAAGCCATCAACTCGTTAAGGACGTCCCAGGTTCTATCGATCGGAGTAATTACACATATTCTATGTTTTGCGGTTTGGTGCCTGTGAGTAGCTCCACACTTACTTGTTCACAGCCTCCTACTATAAAAATAGATAAGGGAAAGCCGGGAAACACTTTCACATTCCAGTTGGGACGTTGGAGATCACCAATAAGCTGTCATAAGCCTTAACCCGGTGAAAAGTAAGATGGCACAGTACTTTCGAGATACTGACATTCTCAGGGACAACCATCATTGATAACCAGCCCCACAATGAGGCACTGCCAACCAAATCAGACACCATTGTTATGTATAGATAACAGTCAGCCATCTAAACAATTGATGTTAAGATATCTCGCGACATGAAGATGTGGTCAGTATAACCACGGTCAGAGTGGGGGGAGAATTACAAACACGGTATTAAGAACCCAAGGGGTACGTCGAGATTGGTACTTATCATTGGATACTGGCATTTTCAAACAGCGGACCCAAAGCTTATAACAAACAACTAGGCGTACGTCTTATCATTACCGCGGCAGAATTATTCACTGAACTGAAAATGCCATGGGAACTAATATTCTGAAGAATAAACGTGACTCGACCCGGTCACATTTTTACTCCGCGACGGGTTTCGAAGTATCGCGGAACTTACATGCAAGCAACAATCGCGAGTTTTCTAGACCTAATGGACACTTTAAACACGGTTGTGTAACGCTGTCTAGAGGGGAGGTACCGGAGGATTGTGTGAAACTGTTGAAATCCTTGTACAACTACCTTTCAGGCAGAATGAGAATTTATGGGGTAGTATCTCGGGTGTCCTTAGGTTCTAGTGGTAACAGCCAAAAGTGGTCGACCTCATCCCCAGTACTCACTTTTCTCATGGACGACATTTCACAAGATGTACCCAGCGGACCTGATAATGCTGACGTACAGATTCGGTTCGCTGACAGGCTGACCAAAATGGAGTAATCACACGAAATTATTTTATTTGGTCAGTTTGCAAACCGTGTCGAATAAACTGGGTGATTCGATTCGCTTGCATTCTTGAAAATCAAACATGAAGTACTACATGAAAATTTGCCCGTAGTTATTACCAAGCTTCACCATGTGGACTCAAGAAGCTATACGAATGTCGCTGAAAAGAAGAAGGCATAATGCAGACGTGTGGGCTACTTTGTTTTATAGGTCAAAAATGACCTGTGTGGTAAAAGAGCCAGCAAGTTAGTTGCAACTGGTTACCGTTGTTCCTGTTAGGTAACTCACACTTATTGGAACGATGGAGTGAGTAATATGGCAGTTCGCCAAAGCATAATTCCAAGAATCGAAATAGGTGACCAAACGGTCAAGGAACACAAATGTACAGTCTGCCTTGGTTGGACCACGTGATCTGTATGCCAGCTGAGTATTTACGATATTAAGCAGTATTCAATGAGGTTACGAAGTGATGGATAGGACAACCAGATGATAGGGCAGCTACGTGGTCACGAATTAAAAAGGCTCCGAGTTCACCGGTTAACATAGCCGGTAGATGTCGTCCGTCGGACTAATGGCATCGTGATGACACAAGCTGCTGACTGAAAACGCCACTCAAAATGCCAACATACTGTAGTCGATTGCGTGTCTGCGTCTGAACTATAAAAAGCAATTCGACCTAGCTCTATGTTACCATTTTCTTTCTAATGAAGTGATTATGAACTACTACCCTCCACTATGACGATAGATGTTAGTTAAAACCCCAGAGTCGTCTGGCTATTTATATATGAATGTATGAAATATTGAACCCACGTTAGCCATAGCGTCATGGTTGACTTCACACTGGAAACACAGACATTGTGTCAGGCTTCACAAGAATGACCGTGTGAACTTTGTATTTATAGTCACGTCCTGTCGTCTCCCAAGTCTTCACAATTCCCTAGTTTCACTTATAAAAGAGACTTTGTCCGCCGGTCGATAGGTCTCTCGAACCGGATCCGTTTCTTAAAGACTAATTAAGTACCAAAAATCCAAAAGTTACATTAAGCTTAATAAGCGGTACGATCAAGCAACTTGAAAGGTGAGAGCTTTCACAGTGACTCTTCAGTATCAAACACCAACAGCTGGGAGGGCATATATTAGTTAAATGTGACGATTAAATAAATGGGCGACAAAGAGAGCAAGGAGTTTAACGAACTAACCGCCAATGCCTCAGTGAAAACTCGCAAGTAAGTATCAGTGCGACATAATATCGGCAGTAATGCTACTTACCAACGGCAGTTCCAGCAGTAGGCTCAAAGCAGTGGTAGGCAATTTCTTGGATAACTGTTCAAACAGGCAGTGTTGCCACCGCCTGTTTGTATAGTTGCATGAACCAACAAGGACCCAACCACTGAGCATAGTTTATCAAATTTTGTTTTCATGCTGTTTTCTGACGCTTCCTTGTGTGAAGGGGAAGGCTATACACACATACCGTCCAATGTATTGTACCTCGATCAAAATATTGAAGTATTCTGATAACGTAAGATACAAGTATAACAGCAATGAAATTATCTGGAATTTCTTTGAAACAGAGTACCAAATTGATATTTACAAAACCTGTTGATCTGTTGACTAGCTGAGTTTTGAAGGTTGTTCATGTACCGTATACTGAGAAATATTTGGCTGAAAATCCATTACTATGCGTGGTAAGCTGTCGCCTCCTTTCCTGCAGAACACCTTTCAGGTAGTTATGGTCAAGCAACAAGTTCCTAATATTTAGAAGTAACCTGCAGTGATCGGAGAGATTCGCGGATGTTCTTTAAATTGGCGTCAGTTTTTTCACTCTACGTGTCCATTCGACGATGCTCTTCGGCGGACATGCTCTGCAGTCAATGCCAGTAAAGTCTGTTTTACGTTTATGCCTCCATCATTTCACGTGTCTTTTCTTACCTGCATAAGAAGAACAAAACGAAGAACGTTAAGAGGTTTGTACAAGAAACTATGGTTATGTCCTCGGTGTTTTGTGGCAGAACGGGTTGGATTGACCAGGTCACCGATTCCTCAGGAAGCAAATAATGTCAGTAACGTTGACACCGTAAACGTTGACCGGGGCTCCAGCCTTATTAATATCGCCTTCATGTAAACAAGTGCCAATTTGTCCTACAGTGCGGATTGCTGCACCGAAGATTAGTATGGGGAGACTGATTGCGGTTTCATCATTAGTCAAGCTATCTCCGAGTTAGGCTGAGCTTAAATGACTCATGGGTCGTTTGTCGAGGACTGAGCGTAAGGATGGCAGTTTAACAACTCTGTTGATGCGTGTTCCCATATTACACTCACTGGCTAATGCACTACACGTTCAAAGTATGAAACTATGGGTACGGACACCTGCATCCTGTAAACTCAACACTCACATCAGTCAAGCTGCCGATAGCGTTGACCAATGCCCCCATTCACATCACTCATAAAAGTGCACATAAATATGCTGCCATCGATACCAGTTCGCCAGCAAAATCAACTGGTACTGCCGATTTGAACAAAGCTGGTAGCGGCAAGCAGACCTCTGGAACGATAACAGATAACCTTTTGGTAATTTCGTTTCACAAGCCTTACAAATTCGACGGTTTGGTAATACGCCATAGTTGTCGATGGTCACTGAAACTTCTTCAATGGACGTAGACAAAAGACGCAAATCACGTTCTTCTGCATACCTCGTGACCAGAATTCCTCCTGGACACGACAGTGCAAGTGGTACAGAAAGTCGTACAGACGGACTGTACGGATGGACTATGGTCGTGTCTTTTCAAGCATTAGAGTTCATGGGCAAGCTCTAGAAGAGCCACGCAATGGACGATACTGATTGGTTCAATGTCTGCGTAACAAAGTTTTCGTCCTCAGAGTTGTCAGGCATTCCAGTTGGTGGGTTTGCGCGACAGGGTGATATTTTGGATAGCTTCACAACTTCACAGCCTGAGCTACGAAGAACAGTCCTCTCAATAACTTTCTTACGCTTTGATTTCAAATTCAGAAGATGTGGGGTAACTACATAGTAGAATCTGCGACGCGTTGATCACTTCAAACACACTAAAGACCTCCAGGTAATAAGCTACGACGGTCAACAGATGAACAAAGGCCAACAGTTCCTATTCCGTATTTTCGACTCATGGCCCCAGAATCGTCGTTCCACTTTCGTTCAGATAAGACTCAGCAACGTGAGTAATCTGACGGGTAACTTCCACGAGGGGTAGATTCTTGTTAATAACGTTCAACCAAATATTCTTGCTTTCGTGGAATTATTATTATTATCCGACGAACATCAAGTGAACTGCGTTGAAAATTAGCTGTTCAGGTGTGATGGAATAACCCAACATCAAGGAGTTGGTCAACTCCTGCAGAATTCAAAGATAGGCTTCATGTGATAAAATTGGGTAGTGCTCTTGATGGCACCGTTCAAAGTTTGGTGTTGTGTGTGAGAATGCGTCCTGAAAACCTACTGATGGTGATCGTTATCCACAGAACTACCTCCATTTCGTATGATCCTTGAGCCATGAAGAATATATGACAGAGGGTTCATAATAACATGATGTTAACTTCGGCACCGTATAATCCCTCTCAGTCGTTAAAATCGCCGTTCAACCTCTTCTTCCATGGGCTGAAAAGGCGGGTATGAAGACGGACAGAAGATGATCGGGGTCTTGGATTGTATACTTTGATGACCCCACAATTACCACGTTTGAGGTGTACAGATTAGGCCGCGGAATCCGCCAACAGGTTCCCAAAGAAACCAGGTGATGCTCTGAGGAAAAAATTGCTAAACCACCTCCGTAAACCCGGAATTGAGAAAGCTAGCGGTCACACAAGCTGTTGGAACTGATGGATATAGATCAGCATGCGACAATTTTATGCAACTCGCTGACTTTTGTTCACTGGTAGTCCATCAAAAACAGAGCCCTTCGTGTAGAGTTACGGGAGACGATCGTTTGTTCCCTCTAGAAAGGTTTGCAGGACGACCATTATTAAATACTGACCAGTCGAAATGACTAGTGGTGAAGCTTCCTAATAAGCCAATTGAGGAGGAAACCGAACCTCAGCCGGCTTGATCTGGGCCCTTCAGCCCAGTCCAGAACGGTACCAGACGTGCATATTCTTGCCTTACAAACCTACTTACTGCGAGTGAAAGCAATGGATCGTAGCCATGATGAGCATGACGAGCCATGATAAGCAGATGTAAGCAACTTCAGTAAGGCCTTTGAAAAAGTAGCTTACCAGAGGTTGTACAAGAAATTATACTACTTTGGATTGAGTTGGAAGGTCTTATGATAGATATCTGAGTTTCTGCCAGACACGGAGCAACGTGTGTAATATCACGTAATTCCTCTCGACAAGCTGTGATGGTCAACGCACCGGAAGGTGTGGTGTTGGGTTACCTTCCGCTTTCGCTTTACGTTAGTCAACTGACTGGCCACATGGAAGTGTCTCACTAATGGCCTTAAGATGTGGAAGATAGTAGATACTTCAGCAACATTGGAGATTTGGAAGAGGGTCTTCAACCAGATTTAGATGTCGGCAGGAGAATGGCTGCTAACAATAACTCATGAAAAAACCAATGCGAATCGGTAGAGGGGTTGACACTACGTCCACTAATGAATTGAGCTGTCTGTTGTCATCGGGTAAAACACAGTTTACCTATTTCTAGCGACTTCAAGACCGGACCATGAGAATAACAAGCTGCTAGCAAACGCTTCTGCGTAGCGATGATGGTCGGTCGAGCCCTAGAAATGTTGACGGGCAATAAGTTCTACTAACTTTCCAATACGTTAGAGACCGCGTCCAGAACGTCGCATCCGGGCGATACCATCATGCCTAGTAAGCAATACGTAACACTGAGGTGAGTAGCGTATGTAAACACATGGCTAGTATACTGGTGGAACACCCCGTCACACACAGTTAATAAAGTGAGTATGTATTCGTTGCTTTATCGGCGACTACGGAGTGATTTGACCCTTACTTACCGTATGCTAGCCCGCCACATTAATCTTGACGTGTGCAGTCTGCTCATGCTGGCACGGCCACAGGTCATTCGTGAACATCCGTCAAAGCCGAATAAACCTTTGAATGACCACGTCCAAGTTGAATCAAGTTTCTTCTAGAGCGTCACATACTACTAGAATGCTTTCTCAAAGAAGGAAGTGTCCGCGCAATGTGTCGGAGAGTTCAATCGTAAGTCAGGTTTCTTGAGGTTACGAATTACCATTAAATCAAAAACCTAGCATTGTTTAACAATTACTTTACATAATGTACTTATTGTTTACCATCTATCCCAATGTTCGTCGTCATTGAGAGATCCTGTCAATACCTTTCAATTTATCAGGTTTCACCTACTATCCACTTCGTAGTGATCCATTTTTCTTTTTAGGACGTAAGTGGTGAGGACTAACTTGCCGGTTATGTGGGCGTTATTACTTCGGTCCGTAATTAGATTCATGAGTGCAAAAATGGTTGACTCACGTTTGCTTAACCGTGAATGACTATTGCTCAGGTTACTCACGGCAACCACAGAATACAATGGTAAGATTCTGGCCACCATATTAACTTCTCAGCGAGCGTTAGACCCGGTAGACGTTCCTTAAAAAACCATAAAATCAATCTAGTCAGTGTCACTATCTTGAAAACACTAGGCACACTGTGTGATTTATCTAGCGCACAAAACAGGCAGCTGCCATACGGTAAAATCGCAGACAAAGCAGGAATATATGTGTACACACGTTTCTCGTTGCAGATGCAGCAGTAAATTATGTTTTGCATTGAAATGACATTTTTGAAGTATAAATTTCAAGTTGAAAATCTAGGACGTCCAGTGTACAACTCAAACATACAATATCAGAAATACGATCATTAAAAGATTGTACGAATTAAAAACAATTAACTTGATCAGTACCTGCAAATTAAAACCAAACTGTGAACATAATGAAAGGGATAGAAAACGAACTTATCCTTCGAAAGAATGAAGGTGTACAGTTAATCACCATTTTAGTAAATCTGAGGGTTATTTATAACAAAATGTTGCGTTTAGAAACATGTATGTTTAAATGTAACGGTAAGTGAAAGAGACAAATGCGCTGGTACAAGTTAACGTGTTTTAAGATGCTTGTAATTGCAGGTTGCAAGCCGTTTACATCCATACAGTTGCGATAACATTAAACTGGACATCATTATCAGCAACAAACACGATGGTACGTCGAAAACACCGATGAAAAGCAACACTACCTGATAGGAACTGAAACTTCCACTATTATCTCAGTGAGATCTCACATGGAAAAGAGGCAGAGAAAGCACTCGATGCAAATCGAAAAATCGCTCAAGAGGACGCCATATAGCGTGGATTTTTACTGAATGATTTTAACAACTTTTTCTTGCCGGTAAATTATCTTCGCTACTGTACTTATGAGTGAAATCAAATAATCACCTTTATTATCACGTTATCTCAAATATTTGACAAATTGCACATGTAAACATGCAAATTAGTGAGCAAAATAAGCTCGTCAGAGGAAACGACTTATTTTAACGGCAAATAAACACTGACTTATCATTTTTTGTATTCATCAATCCAGATGGGACATAAACGAGCAAGCAGGAACAAGACGCGCACATTAGAGTTGTAATTATATAGTCAAATATACCCTAATCCTGCCCATAGCTAACCTGTGGTAAAAACTGAGTGGAGCAAAAGAGTTGTACCCTGTTTCCGTTTTGTACCTGTAGTATCCATAAGTCATAGTAAAGTTGCATAATTTATTTTTGTACATTTTGCAGCTTTCGTTATGTTGCCTCTATCTGTACACCTGTTTGAAACCATCACAATCAAATTTTGATTAAGCGATTAAGCGTTGATCGGACGATTGGAGTCTCCCACTAAATGACGATAAGTGCACACACGTCACTGGGTGGAGACTATGGCAGCGCCTTTGTGATGCATAGTGCACTCGGCACAACAAATATCATGAAAATCGATCTGAAGAAAGATCTGGGCATCTGGTTGTCGTCTAACCAATCATTTGCGCATCACCACGAGATGGCGGCGAAAAAAGGGTTTGCCGCTCATAGGATGATCAAGCGCACTTATCCCCGTATAGACAAGAAGGCGTTCCAAACGATGTACGGGGTTTACATAAGGCCGCTCCTAGAGTATGCTAATCAGGTCGTGTATACCGGCCTGAAAAAATATATTCTAGCTATTGAACGTGTTCAGCGCGTGGCTACCAAACTAGTCACAGGCCTGAATAACGTTACGTACGAATCTCGGCTTGAAATGCTTGACTTATACCCACTTGAATTTCGACGGTTCAGCGGTGATTTAATTTTCACACACTTTCTCTTTAGAGTAGGTTTCGCTGATCAGTTCTTCACTGTATCGAATGATGACGGTCGGCGAGGATATAACAGGAGGCTTTTCAAGCTTCGTCCCAGGACATTTCTCAGGCAGCAGTTCTTTTCCTATAGGGTTGTTAACTTCTAGAACAACCCTCCTGCTGAGGTCTTCAGTAGGGCATCTAGCGACGGGTTCAACTCACTACTTGACTCGCATTTTCTAAAAAAACCTTTTATACGAGTAATCTTAGCTTGTTTTATATTTACTGTAATCCCCGAGAGTGGTGCTACACCCTGTTTTCCATGAATGCCTTTCGGATCAACACACGCCCGCTTGAAATTGAACAAGAAAAACAAACTTGTTGCGGGACCCTTGGGCCTCTGCCTCGAAACCGTGTATCAATCTCTGAATCGCTGAATGGCTGAAATTAAACATCAACACGAATAAACGTGAGTTCAACGGGTTCAATGGGTTGTAAACGGAAGTTACAAGCTGGAGCTTTTGGGGTTTCCGTATTTCAAGGCGTAGAATCTCGAGGTCCTCAGCAACAGGTTGAAATAGGGAAAAGAGGTGCAGTATATGAACTAATGCAATAAATGTTGGTCAAAGCGAGCCTTGAAAATTGCCACAGAGCTGGAAGAACCAACATGGTCCGAAAGAGCATTCCAAGCTTCGCAAACACGCAATGAGAAATAGCTATGTCTGCATTCTCGTCTGCTATGTTGGATCTCTAGTTTTAGGGGGTGACCCTTCAGTGTCAAGCTACTCCCCTTGTTGAACATCTGGCGGCAAGGGTGTTCCGGGGATTGCATTATCAAAAAGGTTAATACCAAGTCGCCTCGAAACTGACGGTACTCTAAGGAGCACATGTTCAAAGATTTCAAC
>LUCH01007968.1:4012-17598 GCA_013368495.1 Paragonimus heterotremus | reverse complement strand
ACCTAACTGCTCCTCAGAAACGGTAGCCAGCGCTTTCTTGGAACGTTGGGTGGCACAATTCGGTTGTCCAGCAGTGGTAACCACTGATAATGGATCGTACCTTGAGGGACGTTTCACAGCTCTCTTGAATACGCTAGGATGCCAGCACATTCACACTACGGCTTATCACTCAGCAGCAAATGGGATGGTTGAACGTCTTCATCGTCGACGGAAAACCGCCCTTAGTGCAAATGCTAATCCTTCCTGGAAAGAGGTACTCCCGCTTGCACTTTTAGAACTGCGCAATACAGTTAAGGAGGACTTGAACGCCACTGCAGCTGAACTAGTCTTTGGTTGTACACTTAGGTTACCAGGGAAACTCGTTTCACGTGCACCTTCAGCATCGTACGATTATGGCAGCTAGTGAGCTCGTTTGGCACACCACATACGAATACTACCCCCGGTGCAGCCTAGGGAGCATTCATCAGCTGTACATGTGCAAGCCAAACCTTCTTCGTGCACACATGTTTTTCTTCGTACGGATGACCTTCGCCGACCACTGCAACCCCCGCACACCGGCCCCTATCGTATGCTCGTAAGAGATACAAAACCTTCACCATTAGCCGCAACGGTAAACGCGACGTTGTTTCTGTCGACAAGCTGAAACCAGCATTCATGGAGGAAACATCAGCCGCACTTCTGTCGACAAGTAACGGTCCTCGCCGTGAACCCCCGGTGCCAACAAAAAGCGTTCCGTTCACGGAACCCCTGCAACTCCCACAACCCTTGCTCCCTCTACCTCTAGGCATAATCGGCTTGGTAGGGACCTACGCAAGCCTGTACGTTTTGCAGAGTATGTCAACATTTCTTATTTTTGGAAATAACGTTTTTCCCCGTAAATATGCATATTCGTACAAAAACAAAAGAAAAAAACAACGTTGTTTTGACTATCATGCCTTTATAGTTATCTCATGCGTTACGAGGTCCACAACTCAAACGGCGTTGTTCTGGACCAGGTTGATTGGTATGCTAACCATCTTCTTTATTGAGTCTATCAAATCTAGACAGGAACACAAGAAGAAGAAGAAGAAAGAAAGAAAGAAAGAAAAAACCGAAGGCAGTCATTCAAAATTGCAGGGTGTATAAAGTCGTTGGCTATGAAGTTATTTAGTCAACCGCATACGCTGACACGGTGGGTTATCCATTTCCGCCAGTCGTGCGGGTACTTCACTATGTTTCCTCTTTTCCAGACTATCCGAACATGGTGCGTGGAGAGACAACTCCAGCTACCTATCGTACAGCACTGGACAAACCTACCCCCCTTTTTCTCTCAACAGTTTTTTGGGTTGGGCAGCCCTCTCTCTCTGGAATAACGAAGGCTTGTGTAAGACTTACTATCTTTCCGGGGGAGAGCTATGTAGCGACTATAACAAATGATATTTTTGATAGCCGCATTCACTTGTACATTTCTGATGATTTTGGCTTTTTGCCCACTCATGTTCTAGTCAAGCTATTCCATTTGTATTATCCGCCCCGGGGCTACAATCACAACTCGCTCCGTGCCCCGCTAGCTTGACGTGTTTTCTCTGTGCACTTTACCTTCCAGGGTCGATACCGATACACGAGGGTCAACGCGCTTAGTTCTTGCTTTTCATTGTCGATTTGTTGTCGATAGTGACTATAGACTGGGTAATAATCTGTTGGACCAGTTCCAACAATTGGACAGCATCAGATTGATCACATCCGTGTGCTATGCTCTATCCGGCACGTAGAGTTTTGTAGAAGTGTCACTCTGACGCGATCGACGTGCGTCTACCGGCGAATCGAAATATCGGGGGAATCGATACCAATAATAGGGAGAGGGATGTCAGTTACACTGAAAACACGGCGAGAATCATCTCGACGACCGAGGTGCAGGCTCAACAATTTTAATGGCTTACCGTTTGTGGCTTGGAGCATAGTGTAAGGTTCTAGTCATGAATCCGTTGTTGAATGCGGAATGATACCAACCTCCCCTCTTGTATCGATTGAGAAGTTCAACTTGGAACTAAAACCATTCGGAAATTAAAGGCGAGTGTCGTTTGACTGGCCTGTCGCCGTAATGGCTGCGGCACACCGGCCTGCCAACACGGCTACATGTTGATGGGCATCGTCTGGCGTTTCATCACACGTCTCATGATACCATTAGCAATCGCCAGTTCGTTGTCTGAACGGTGATCCGGCATGCGTCAGAGGAATTCTGGATGGTGACTAAGTACGCTGAATACTAACACGAAGATCCACCATTTCACGCTGCAACTGAGTTATCTCGCCGTTTGGTCCTAAAAGCTTGTGGTCACGACGTTCACGTGATCTACGCAGTTTTGCCAATGAATTATCCACAGGACTGTTGTAGGCACCCACCTACTCAGCCAATAGCGACGGCGCCATGCCTATGAAACGTTCATGTATTGCATTGGCCGAAACCGCCAAGTCACTCAACGGACATGAGAGTGACGCGGATAACAACATCCATGTGTACTCAGGCAGCTGTTGCATCCACTACTCTTGAAAGGGAAATAGCGGCAACTGTGATCTGCCTGCTGCATGCCATATAACTCGATAAAGAGCCGACAGCTTCGTACCACTCAACTGTAACCGATGGAACCGTTGTCCTAGATGCACCTATCGGAGGGCTGCGTTTCTCTGAGAATTGTCCACTTAGCCGACTTATAACGACCAGCTGCTGAGCTTCGAAAGATCTCGCTGACCAGGCTCAGTACACTCCTTGGAAGATTTGGTAAAATCCGAGAGAAAATGTCTGAATGACTTGTTATACGCGGGCTATTAAACTCTATCTCCAACACGGCAAACGACAGCCCATCATCAAGATCACCAAAAGCAGGAACAGCCAACGTGGTGGACGATAAGGAGGACGAAAATTCTGCTTTCAGTCTTTCAATGTTTATAGCCATCAAGCGAATATAAAAGATGTATTATCAAAATACGTAAATATATATTTGTGCACTATACGCGCACAAAACGTAATATGACGAGGGAGTGGCAAAAATGGCTCACGAAATCCCAGTGTACACCGAAACGTACTAGCTAGCCGTTTCTACTGTGATTGTCAGTAAACCTTGCGGACAGTCCCTTTGGCAACATGAAAACAGCGTTCTTCCGGAGTAGAAATTCCAACAACATTGCTATGAAGGGGAGCGACACAGGCAAACATTTGCCAAAGGCTCAGCAAGCCACGCACACGACCTCCAAGAACGAAAACTAAAACGACGCTAACAACACGGATGCACGCCCTATTAAGCAAATCAAATTCAACCTGTGGGAGCTCGCTATTTTTGACTCCACATTGCAGGACGTAGGCCGCGGCGTTAACTCGAAATATTTGTAACCTGAGATCAGGCATAACCTTATGAAAGGCAAATTAATATAATATCACATCTCTGGAACCATAGCGGGAAATCGAAATCAGCCCGACACAACATTCTGTTTCCGTTGTTTTACTGTTTACCTACTTCTTACAGAGTATACTTTCAACGTCACACGAATTGATCAAACACTAGAAGACCCCTACGAAGGCGACCAACCGGTATGCATCCCTCCATTCCTTAATTTGCATGTTAGATGTCCCATGTTATATAAAAATCCTTACCTGAACTCCCTCTTCCGTCACCCCGCTTTTCAGGATACCAAAGCACCCTCCAAGTGAAAAATGACTGCCGTTTGGCTCTACCACAGGAACCCTGCAAAAATATTAGATCCCATCACAGTCCTCACGACAGCGGTTATCCACCGAGAAGCCATTGCTTTGGAAATTAGTGAGACCGTTAACGCACCTGAGAATATACACCGGGACGGTGACTCCTCAAGCTGGGAGTTGCAGGCTCAGCGGCACGTGGGCACGTTTGAACTCGTCCGTCACCCAAACGCATTGCCGAACTTGCCGGCAGTACAGACGTTTACAGTTGCTTTATAAGATGAGCTCATGAAGAATGAAACAAACAAGCAAACATATCAACTTTCTGGAAACACACTGTCACTCGGGGGCCTTCGCTTTGGACTAGTGAACAGAGTTCCACGAACGCCAACAACGGCGCTGTGGGGACACTCAGAATTTTGTACGGCAGCTGAAGCGCCTGGTCCGCCAAGGTCTTCTCATCACAGTCCGTTAGAAAACGAACCGGACGGGTTTTTAGAACGGTTGGTGAAAGAATCGACGTCCAGGAAGATTCAAGAGCGATTCCTGAAGAATCCACGCACCGAACTGAAGCAAGCTGTTGAAGTCGGGCGGCACATCAAAACAGCCACGGAGGGCTTCGAGAGGAACTTTAGCCCCGAACTTGAAGGGGATACTGCTGTTCTGTCGTCAAGAAAGAACCACCGGAGTGACGCATGGATTTGAGGACGTTGTCAAATGAATTGGATCAAGGGCCGGTTGCACTTCTGCTAACGGTTCGACCGACTTGTAGGAACTTGTAGGTCACAAAGTTGGAACCTCCATGGAGTCGGCGTTCACATTAAATCGAATGACTTCTAATGAGATCAAGGACAGGGATATGAACATAAGAAGAGCACTCCACTTGACAATCGTCTTACCACAGAACCGAAAGTTACTTGCAGCTCCGGTCATCGTAAACTGCTGACACATCTCGTTTCATTGACACAGGAGCGTCCTGCATCCATGACAGGCCGAAAGCAGCGAATAGTTTGGTTGGGCACAACTTGGGCTGCTGGTATGGCAATTTAACATTTAACGGGACGCCCCACACAATTCGGGGACGAATTGAGGTTGATATTAACATTGCTGGAATGCACCTCAGCGACAAAGTGATGGTTGTCGATAGGTTGCCACGAGACGCGAATCTAGGAGTGGATGTGTTGGAGAGACTAAACTGTCGCATAGGTTTAGCCTGAAAGGAGCCGTTCATTGGGCAGCCAACGACGTGGCAACGCCGATTTGTAGTGAAAACGTTGGGAATACAGACAGGCTAAATTTTCACAGAATTTCCTAATCCAAACAACATTGGAGTGCGAATACCGGAACTGCTACAAATTTTTAGTGGACAAGCTGGCAGAAGTCTTGAATTCCAGTCGTAGACCGTGAATCCTTGAGCTGCCTTGTTTGGGAAAAATATTTCACCGGAAAAACCGCCTTATTAGCTTGGTACGTGATGCCGGAATTGAAATATTCGAAATATACCTCACGGACTCACATCTGTTCGTTTTAAATGACCGTTAATTGAAATCGATCTTACCCTAAATCTTTTTCAAAATTCGGTATGACTGCTGTTGTAATCGATTGCGTGTAGCATTGTTAACACATGGATGATGAAGTTATATTAACTTAGTCTTCAAATTTTTTCATTTGTTGGTTACTTTATTTTCGTTTGTCCATTTCATATTCGTAGGAAATGGATTATATTGCGGCTTCCAAGGTGGTTTTCGAGAATTTTGGATTTTTCTCAGTTCCAGGAGTTCATTCATAAGTACATGGATGAGGTGCGCGTTATTTTCGTTAACGTGACGAACCGTAGGTCGAAAACTGCTTTGAAAGCCATTAAGCTAAGGTGATATGTTTTCTTGAAAACCGTGCAGATTTATTATGGTTGTGCGAAGTATGAAAGACGTGTGAGTCTATACAGGGGTGTGCAACGTGTCTAATGGGTTATTTGTTGTTAGTTTTAAGGAATCAGTCCTCGCGATACATGTTGCGGTTCACGATTTCATGCGGTCCGACGAGATGCTTGTCTGGTTGTGACGTCCCTCGAGTTGGAGCAAAACTACTTTATCAATCGTCTGCCATGTGAGTCTCATCTTAAAAATCGTCAACTAACTGTCGGTTAATTGAACGGATGCAAGAGTCCGTTCCAGTGCAATACACTTACTGCGGACATCAAGCAGTATGTAGCGGATATTTACGGGAAGTTTACCACAACGGCTGACGTTGGAAACTTCCACCGCAAGTTAAAGCATGCGATGTCAAGTGAGTTTGTTCTGTAAGATTGGTCACGGGGCATTAGAGAAACTTGATAAGGTGCTGTCGGTGATTAGTGTGATAGATGTGGTGTGCGTACCATGAGGGATGAAGGCAACAGACATGCGCATATCTGTTTTGTCAAGCAAATGCAAACTGAACCATTCCGACGCTTCCCGTATGTTGCGAATGTGGATGCCACCCACTGGACAAACAGGCATAAATGGGTCATTGTAAATTTCGTCACTTCCGTAGCTGGATGTTATATCAGTTCCTTGTAACTGATGGTATGGGACATGGCCAACCCGTGATGTACGGATACGTTCGTAGTGAGAAGTATGCTTCACTACGTAGACTTTTCGAAATTTTCCGGGAAATGATGACCGAGCAGACTGCGATGAAAACGTTTATCATGGATAAGACGGCTGCGCATATGAGGGCAGCTCATGTAGTGTCCGGATGCAACACCCTGTTGTGTCACTTTCATGTACATGACGCTGTACGTAAACGGGTAAATGAGTGAAATTTGTCCGTCATGTTTGTTAAAAGACAAACTGTTTTCACAGTCGTCACCTCTTCCACCGAATGGCTACGGCAAACAACGTGGAAGAGTAATTTGCACTCTTATACTGCTTGCCGTAGGTTCAAACATGATTTGTTTATCATCAGTCGAACCGATAAGAGATTTCTGAATTGTTTGTCTTGTAATTAGCTGTACATCAAGCCGAAGTGAGTCATTCGTGCGCAGTGCGATGTTGTCCACTTTGGTGATCTAATGAATAATAAGCTGGAGAACGCAAACGGACGGCTGAAGAAGAGGGCGCACTCAGGAGACTTCCTAGCCGTTGCTATTCGGAAAATATGGATCCACAGTGAGTGGCTGCTGTGGGAGTATGAAATACAAACGATCTTTCGGTGCGACCATCGTGGGGTTGTGTATGTTGGCTGGTACGGGAAGACCATTCTTCATAGAATGACCACGTTCGCAAGTCACCTTGTTCAATAACAGCTGAACGGTAGGACTCCACGACTTGGTTTCGAAGCAGTATGTGAGTGCAAAGTAAACGGTTCTCCAGTGATCACCTTGAACATTGCAGCTTCGTGTACAACAAGCTGGCGACGCCTTCGTCGTGGATAGCTTACGAGGCACCTGTGAATGCACCGTTTACCATTCAGTGTGGCTTCCATGCACACACGTTCTGTCAGTATTTCGGAAACATTTCTAGCCCCACGGTAAGGTTTTTGTAGCTTTCATTTATCTTTACAAAGGCCCCGTCCCCACTCATGAGCGGTGGCTGGCAGACTATGGCCTGCCAATTCGACAGTTTGTAGGCCTGCAGCTTTAACCGCTTGCTGCAGACAACTGCATAATTTACACAAAAACTGCACGATTGCAACATTTGCACGGCGATTACCTGCTTTAACAGCATCGTTGCGTTTGCCAGCAAAATAGTTTAACGTGCTAGAACTGGCATATGTTTGTATATCTTCCCCATGGACTCACTTACAAGGATAGATTTCTACATCGATTACATCGGTTTTCATTATACTTCACTAACATTTGTCCGAAATGACCCAGAATGCAACTTTCGGGTATTTTCCAATAATTCCTGTGCCTCTGAACTATTGCACATTCTTTTCTTACGTCTTCGGAAAATTGAAACTAAATAATTTCGCAGCGACAAAATTCTGAAATGTCAGAAACTGAAATTTCAGCGGTGACCAGCTGATGGACGGTTTGACTAGTCTGACTAAAGAGTACGTGGATGTTAATGCCTGGAAGGCGACTTCACAGCAGTCTTGAAACATTGGATGATTCCAGGAAATTGTATGGTGATGCAAACACCTCCAAGACAGATATCTGCTAACCGCCAGCCAGAACTGTAGATGACTGAACAGTTGCTTAAAGTAAAAAGGAAACTTTCTGAGACCGACCCTTTTCCTCATGCATATGAATGACGTATGCGATGCTATTAAACATGGCAAACCTATCCTGCATAATGACACTCTCGAAATCCTTCACAAATTCCGCCAGCCAAGAAACCTCGTTTTGTGTTTACAAGATATACGTCATGATCTAGCATCGTTGTAGTAGTGGTGCAAAACGTGGCTCATTACGTTTACAGCAAACAACTCGAGCATTATCACTTATGGTTGTCAAATACCAATGGGTCTGTCTCAAATGACCGATATAATATTGACGCAGCCACGTCGGCTCGAGATCTAGGAATGTGGTGTTCAAACTCCGTTAATTTTCTCTACAGGTAAGCATTCAGGTGGTAAAATCTAAGATGATAATAGGCTGAATCAAAATAACATGCGATCTACCGGATATGAAGCTAGCTCTTCTCAACTGTGTGCTCTGCCTCAACTTTGGCATTGCACACTCATTAAATGACACCAACGCAAATCTGATGGGTTTGTTTTAGAAAACCTCTAACGATCATTTACCAAAATATAATATTAGAATGTTCATCGTCATTCACCTATAGTGAACGTTGTCAGACGCTTGTTATTGATCCGCTGTGAGTAGGAAGATCAAAGTTGAATCTTACACAACTTCATGGATTGATACACTCGGACGCCATCGCCACAGACTTCCTCGTTCATTTTCAGAACAGCTCAATGCATGGCCTAAGAAGAAGGGAACTACGATTTCACGACCCTGTCAGCTCGGAAAAGGATACGAGTCAACTTCTTCGCTGTGAGACGCTCCTACATTCAGAAAAGTCTGTAGTGAAATCAAAGGCAGTAATAACGATCAGCGTTATGAAAACGGCCGGGACAGCCTTTTTACATCATCAAACATAATGTCTACATTCAAAATTTATGTATCTTCCGATGACATTTTTAGATGTGGTTTGTCAGCAGCGTATAACGTGTGTACTCGTCCCTATTATTAGGCTCCCATCTGAAACAACTTTCCTTAAACTGTTTATTCCGTATCTACCGTCTACTCACACCTCACCGTGCACTTGATTCACTGCACACTCACAAATTAGCAATTTTATTCCTGTACATCACTGTGCACGCATTTCTTAGAATGTTGGGCTATATAAAGTAGAAGCTTATATTTAGCCTGGTAGGGGAAATTTATGTGCAGTTGTACTTGAAACAAAAACAGACAGACAGAAAAACAGGAGTGCAACTGAAAAACACACTCTTACCACGTATTATGCATACGTTCCTTTGTAATATATTGTTCACCCTGGCAAGCCATCAGGCTATAATTAATGGTAGCCGGTACGGGATATGTATCATTCGTCATATCACACCTGGTCACTCCCCATTTCCCCATTCAACACGTGAGATTGTGCTCTTTCTCTCACTCCCACAAACATCCACTATGCCAAGAAAATTTTCGCGATGATTAAATGTTCGAAAGCCCGTATTAACCAAGTGATTCGCGAGATTTTCAACTTTTTTATGTTTCTGTGCATGCCACGCGAGACCGCGTTAGAGCTTTTGCAATTCCTCGTCGGATTTTGCAACTTCCCGTCCTCCATTATCCAAACTGAATTGATTCAACATTTTCCCATCGAAGTTACATCAAGTAACAGCGAAATCTTCTGAATATACGTTTGCGCATATTTCCCCCCGTGAACTCGAAACAGATGAAACGTCGTCTCCTACCTAACCATGTAAAAGGTAGATTAATGTGGCATCTAATCTTCTGAACTGTGTTTGAGGAACAAGCGAACTATCTCCTTCCCTGGCATGCCTATCAAACGTTTGTAAACCGTGATCCTTTTCCTTCAGATTCCGTTTTCTTTTGCCAACAGTGTTCATGGTTGTCTTACTGTGTAATCACTTGTTTCATTGCACCGTAGTTAATTATCTGTAATGATCGCAAACATTCGAGCGTGTCTCTCACAAGTGCGCTGAGAAATATGTTATCACTGGCATACAGATTAGGGAATAAAGGAACGCACACTGATGAGTCGCTTTCAAGGGAGTCTCCCAGTGTTTTTATCGATTTGGATGGCATTCCAGTATGCTTTGTGAGAAATAGGAAACAAAATGTTGTGCGTCGTGATGTTTTCCATCTTCTGCCCTACGAAATCCACATCACTGAGGCATCGTGCCGGTGCTCCTGGTAGGTCGTTAAAAATGTAAACAACTGCTCGTTCCTCTGGTACGTCCTCCGATTCCTCTACTTCCCTTGAAGCCTCGGCTGGCCCTAGTCAATTTGCCTGTATGAACATGGACTTTTGACAACTAATTGTGCTTCGAATGTTACATATCGTACGACTGAGCACTCATTTTACAGCGAAAGGGTCTTTCCATTCGCGATGCAGTTTAGCAGGTATTTCAGGGGGTGGTACGCCTGCGTTTAGATAGACTTTCGCTTCAGCTGGCAAAGACGACCTGTGGGCTCTCTTGTCATATTAATACATTTCACGCCGTCGAGCAGTACTTAAATGCCGGCAAGTCAATGAGTGAATCGTTACGATGTAACCCCGCAGAAATGTGCCGCACGTCGTGGTTGGAATTCACAGCTGTCCTAAGTGAGGTGTCTATGTATGCAACAAAAGTCGGAACTCACTCCCAGACCACATGAATATCGGTGTTTCATTGGCGTAAGAGGGAACAGTGCCCCGATAGGCCATCAGGCTCTGAGGGAGCCAGAATAAGAAAATGAACAACCTCATGGACTTAACTGTTTATGAAGACTGTTCCACGACTTCTCTGGATCAGCAAGTCGTAACTGGCAACACCGTTACCATGTCCGTCCAGAAGCACACTGGAAAGCAAACCGTTCAGCTATGTTGACGCTAGGCGCGGTCAAGTAGCTCCAGTAAAACCCACGGTTAGCGCCAAAATATCTCTCCTATTCGTGGACGATTCCCTCCGCCAACCGAGACGCCGACGGGAATAAGCATTAGACCTAAGGTGTTCAAAGTTCTCCAGAGTGTTAGGGACAGCATCCCGAATTTCAAAAACAAAGAGGAGGTTGGACAAGCAAATTTACCTGTTCCTCAATGTAGGCATTTCCCTCCATTCTCTGGAGTGATTGTAAATGCCAACCGCAAATTCAAAACGCCTGAACAGGTCTCCAAACCAGAAGTGACACCTGTACAGTGCTTACTAGGAATTAATGTTCTAGATTTGCAACATAAGGGTAAATTGACGGTATCTCATAAACGCTACGAATCTGGTTCTAAGAACCACATGCTAAGAGACAATGCTTCGCAGATAAAAACGAATAACTGGTCCTCTGCTGCCTTCAAGCCGATCTAAAACTATAATAGGTTTTCCGCTTTCCATGCATTAATCAGTAGCTCCACAATACACCATCATTCTATCCAAAGCATGAATGATACTAGTAACCACATTTCTAACGTATGTACCTCCTAAGGTACATCACCACCTGATTATACAACTTGCACAAATGTCTGCGAACCCAGTCCTTTTAAATGAACCCCTCGGCATTTCATCCACCACCATCTGGACCCACTACCCATGTCCCACTTAGTCATCCCACCATAGTGACACTCTTCCAGGACTTTCTGTCGTGCAGTTAAATCATTACAGATAAGTTCTTGCAGCGCTGTTGAACACAACCTCGACAGCAACTTCACCTCGACAGCAGTTACCGCAGCAGCTAAAGAGTCATCACTATCATCATTCACTATAATAAAAAAAAGCGTAAAACGATGATTTACCTAAATCGAAATAATTCAGTGAGATCAAACATTCGCCCGAATTTGCAGTACATTGGAAGCAAACTGTCAAGAGTATCCAACTACTTTTTATTAGACAGTAGTCTAATATTTATAAGAAAATCAAGGAAAACGTATCGACCTACGATCGGAAAAAAACAACGACCGGAGGGAAATCAAAAAAGCACCCATTCTTGGATGAAGGGTAAAACGTATTAACACATCTGGATAGCAGACTACATTCACCGCTAATACTACAACAAACGGGATAACAGTTAACTGCTTTACAACGCACGACACCGGCTGCTAACAGTTCACAAATAAAATTATTTCTCGGGAAAGAACAAACAAACGAATTTTCGTACAAACAGACATCACGAAATTTGAAAGGAAAACCGATAAGAACCGAATGGCAGTCACATTCAAACGTCTGGGATGATTCAGCATCTCAGAAAATACACCAGAGAAAAAAACCAGTTCACATCGTGCATTGTCTCCCATGCCGCAAACCCTCCTCATTGACCACTGGTAACTGCTGCGTGCTATGAAATGTAGATTCTGGCCTAAACAAACTGACGTCAAATCTTCGCACAGAGTTTTGATTATCACGTGGTAATCATTCTATAATTAGCTGCCGGTTATCCAATATTTTAACAACCACTTGCCAATATTGCATACTTTATTGATTAAAACACAATAGTATTAATATCGTGTGAAGTTTTTGTTAAAAAACATAACATGTTGGATTTGTTGAAGTTCGTCTGGTATGTTTGTCGTCTTTTGTCTGGTATGATGCGGAACGATGAGTCCGTAGATGTGTGTTTGGTTTGGTTGTAGAAAACCTATCCTCAATTTGCCTTTACTTCTTTGCTGTGTGCAGTAAACGATCATAACGAACTTTGCACCATAATTGCACATCAAACGTTTACTTTTCCCTTCTTACAACTATCATTGTCTATCTGTTAAAACTTCCTCCTTGGTGTTGTTGACATGTTCTCATCTTCATCTGTACCCGATTGTTCTAACGAGGTCATTTCCTGTTGACTGGTGGCTGTTTGTGAACACGTGCTTAGTTGCCCCATTTTGAACGCCTTTTCCAGGATAATTTGTGTACCCGGTTGATTCACAGTTAAGGTGAGACAGTACTTTTATTGTAATTTTATTAAACAGTACCGTATAAAATCCACTCCTTTCGATCGTGTTTTTTGCCTTGGAAGATAGTCCCGTTAACCCGATCGTCTGAATAAGCGTTATTAGAATTGTCAATTATGCGTTACTGAGTGAATTACTCTAAGTCGCCAGGAGCGATTTAACATAACATTCACATTGATCTTCATATTTCGTATAATTAATTCACATTTTCCCATTTATCACATGACATTGCGTTCTTTTTCTTATTCCCACGAGCATCCGTTTTGCAAGGAAAATTTTTGTGATGAATGGGCGCCCAAAACCTCATATTGACCGAGCGATTACTGAGATTTTCGACTCTTTTACGTTTTCCGACAGACGACGAGGTCCCGAGCTGGAGTGTGCCCAATGCTCCGCCAGACTCTCGAACTTCCCGTTTTCCCCCATCAAGGTCGAATTATTTCAGTCGCGCGTATACTCAACGTCATTCAGCTTAATTTTCATGTTCTCGAAACCACCGTGCAATCCTTCCAGACCATCATCCAGCATGAAATGAACAAAAAAGGGAAAATCGAACACAAATGCAGAACACCGTTGTAAACGTGAAAATGCATTTTCGATGGATTTCGCCATTATTTACGAAAAATGTTGAAACAATTCGGCTTTGATGGGGGAAATGGGAAGTTCGAGAGTCTGGCGGAGCATTGGGCACACTCCAGCTCGGGACCTCGTCGTCTGTCGGAAAACGTAAAAGAGTCGAAAATCTCAGTAATCGCTCGGTCAATATGAGGTTTTGGGCGCCCATTCATCACAAAAATTTTCCTTGCAAAACGGATGCTCGT
>LUCH01007965.1:12551-22643 GCA_013368495.1 Paragonimus heterotremus | reverse complement strand
GGTGCCCTCCTATCTTCCTTCATCTTGACAAAAGTT
The DNA here is from genome assembly GCA_013368495.1 of Paragonimus heterotremus. Classification (NCBI taxonomy): domain Eukaryota; kingdom Metazoa; phylum Platyhelminthes; class Trematoda; order Plagiorchiida; family Troglotrematidae; genus Paragonimus; species Paragonimus heterotremus. The sequence goes on along the minus strand of LUCH01007965.1, from coordinate 22,607 downwards.
TCTACGTATTTTTCCGGGACTGCGTACATCACGTAGTGGCAAAATTCTTCGAATGTTCATTTCCTCCATCTTGAAAAATCCTTTCTCTGGCATGACCCTGAGCGTAATGCCAATGTTAACCTTATGAAGCGAGAACTGATGTAACTACTGAGCATTTTTTTTATTGAACGTTGAAAATTTTGAGAAATGTCGTTTTAGAAGCGATTGAGCCAAATGCTGTTTTATAAGCTGGAATTTTCCTCCCTATTTATGTCCGTTTTATCACTTTATTTTCACAATTGGTGCATTGTACAGTTGACAATTATATGTACGATATGCTTTTCACGTTACAGTGTGTATACTGATCACGTTCATCTGAGCGTGTTTCTCACAGATGCGTTGAGAAATATGTCATTATTTTTTTATTGTTAATATGATTTTTATTATTATTTCCTTTGTATCCATGGTTTTAACGGTACCTCACAACATTGACGATGTGGAATTTAGTTCACGCGTCGCTTTCCGAGGAGCACTCTCCAATCACGTCAGTTTGCGGTGCCAAACCGTTCACATTCTCTTTCTTAAAAGGTTTGACCTACTGTCACTCGCAGTGGATGACGACGGAATTTTGGTGGCTGTTGCTGAAGTTGGCGTCATAGAAGTATCTTGGACTATATTTCTTGGGCGACGTTGTGACATTATGACGATAAAAAATTGGGTCCAAAACCTTTGTTCAAACTTTTTAAAACGCGGTTTGCCCAACGATTTCCTATGTTGCATAGGGTGTTAGTAGTGCTTACAGACATAACTATCGGTGATTTTCAACCAAAAATGCGCAGGTCCGATACCACGGACCTAAAGTGCTCGGATATAGTCGGTTTATCGGATTGCCGTTCAAGGGGGCATCTATTCACTTTGAAGGCACCATTAGAGACAGGATTTCGCGTAGTTCAGAAGGGCTACGGCGAACATCACTAGGAATATACATTTGCGAATCCTATCATGACTCAAGCAAATGCGAATATGCCAACGCACACCAAGAGAAAGCCTAGTGACCACTGTTTGGAAACTGTCCTAGCGGTTGATAAGCATGCAAATAGAGTGGCTGTCCGGGAAAAGTTAAAAATAGAGCTTACAATTCTTGCAGCCAGAGTCCGATTGACCGTCTCAGTCCCTACGCTTAGAAACCGCTTCATAAGAGCCACGGGGAGGAGGGCGCTTAATCAGCCTAGGAGTAGTAAATTCAACTTCGAAGCCATATTAATGTGACAAATTGAGGACGATGTATACAAAGTCCAATTTTCTGGATCTCCTTCCGGATTGGTGCTTGCGATATCTGCCTTACCGAATGCGCTGTGAGCCTCATATGTGCCACCGACGTCCCCATCAGTTGACATGAGTGCGCGTATTCTGTCACCTGCGAGGATATTCTCGCAGTTTAGCCAGTGCTCAGTGGAATCAGAGTCGATGTAGTGAAGTCGCTGGCATTCAAAGCGTTTAATCCACTAGCGTTCGGAAGAGCTTTTCCGGTACTGTTGTCCGGAAGAAAGATGACGTTAGAGAGGGAAATAACAAGGGACTAAACACTGACCCTCGAGGAACCCCGCAGAGGCCGGGGTGGGTGATGGAAGGTCTGACTCAACTTCAGCTGCCAACTTTTTTCATCACTGGGGGTGGTGGCTAACCAGCAAAGAAGTCCTATTCTGGTGTCGTAAGCTTCCGGCCTTTGCTCGAAAGAACCATGTAGGACACGGTCGAATGTTTTGACTAACACGTAGATAAAAACCTCTGGGATTAGATCATCGACTTTGGTCTCCGTTCGGCTATCTATGAAGATAAGCGTAGTTGTTGCACATAACCCGTTAGATAGGGAGCTTTGTTGTGTAGAAAAATATAATCTAACAAAAAGCGTTTTACTATGGCCAGGCTTAACAAACATCTAACGATTTCGTATGGGGTGCTAACAAGGCTGTTTGGTAGAGAGCTAACATCAGAATGTCAACCTGCCATCTTGAAGATAACCGTGACGGTGGCTTCTTTCCAAACATTGGTTGGGATGCATATCTGGTTGTGTCAGGTGAAACGACCTCGAGTTTCCCACTAGGCTGGTCCAAAAAAGCATTTTGGCTCACTGTAGCACAGGGGATGAGCCTGCTTGTGGTGTCTACAGGGGCCCACGCGGGCCAGTTGCCCGCATGAAGACGTAAGATGTGGGGCATTTTCTGTCAAGTGCATCGGTGACCACTTTTCTCTTAACTACAATGGACGTGATCATCACACGTGTTCCGTCAAACTTTCCGTATACTTCCAGTAGTTGACGAAGCCGGATTAAGAATGGGATACGCGATTGTTTATCAAGAATGATGAGTAACCTTGGACAAGTTGAATTGGCATAGCTGTCAAGTTTATCTTGGCGACGTTGTGTAACTCCAGAGGAACCAGCGACAATGTCTCTTGCCATAAAGAGTTGAACTGTACATTGCAGCCCGCTCTCAACTAACGAGGCAGACATCTTACCAGCCCCTCAAATTTCGGCACGCGCGTCCGCCTTAAAAGGTATTCAGAAGATCCATGAGGGACCCTGCTAGGTAAGAGAAAAGATCTGTGGCCATTATCATGGAACAGCGAGACTGGGCTACCCAATGTATCTGAAGGGTGTAAGCTACTGTTTCGGAGGCGCAGGCGGAAGTCAAACCGCCTCGGACAAATTAGAAAGAGGGTCGACGAAAGCCTGGAGAAATATAAAGTCTTTGTCAGGTCCGACAAGGCAGATGTACTTATGGTGAAGATATGTATCTGACTCCAGGAAATGTAAGCGGGCTCGTTAGTGTCCTTCAGACCCTACAATACTGACATTTCAAGCAGCATCAGGCCCAGCTATAGACGTCGCAATCCGCTCTGAATTATACGAAACGTTCAACGATAAGCTTCACTGGAACACGTGTCAGGGTGCAGCACGTCGATCACTCGAGGACGATACGATGGTAGTGGTACAGGGTCTAGTTTGGCATCGTGATATATAACTCAGAATGATGTCCCATGAGAAGGTCAAAGGGACCGGCTGCATTTCAAGAACTTTGAACCGACGCAGTTGCCCTACTTTTGACACACGTTTTTGCACAGCAGCCACGGTGGCCAAGTCAAGAGCATTGGGAGTAGAATAGCTTAGCTGGCGTAAATATAAGAATTCGTCCGCGACACGATTTTGGACAACTTGGACACAGCGTATATCCTCTCTGAACTGAGGGATCCACTCTAAGTACCTGAGTTTCCTGGAAGAATGCATGTCGGATGTATAGTTCGAAGAATGCACCTGGTCTTTATAGTCGTTGTAGATCATGAGTTATCGGCCCTCAAGAAGCTACCGAAAGTAGCATATTGTAAGATGAACGGCAAGTAATTACTGCCAATAGTACTGTAACGGGATTCTGAAGGGTGCAATCGTTTCATTGAAAATGCCGGGGGGTTGCCGATAGCAATCGACAAACTTTTACATCTGCGTGTCAAAAGTTGTATCAGAAGCGTCAGTTACAACGGACAATTGCGTACCACGATCGGAATGAGCAAGAAGAGCTGTCTTGGAGATTGTCACCTCAACCCTGTTGAAGAACAGTTTGTGACCGTCCGCGTAAAAAGTTCGACCCCCGGTTGTATGATGTATGCACAACAAAGGTTTCCTCGTCGGCAGTTCACTACAAGTCACAAAATCGACGGATCTGTTTAAAGGACGGAGGTCTAGATTTTGTCTTCAGAGGCAGTGATCTTGTCTGCTGAGATCGGGTAATCTATAAGGTGGATGGTCGTTTACTTAGTCTGCCGTTTGATGGATTGTCATTACTACTATGATGCTCCGACCTCCTCAATAAGCTGCACACTGAGAGAAGGTGTTCTTCCTCAAAAGAGCTAAGAAAGAGAATGTCGTCGACATTAAGCTGAACGAAGGCTGGACCACGGGTGACTTTCAGCGGGAAAAAATAAAACATTTGTCAAACTATCACCTACAGAATGTTCGAATCTAAATATGTCAATAACAGTGGTCTTCGGTAGGCCTACAGCGACAACCGGCATTTAATCTTACGCAAAATCTTAAAAAATGTTGATGAATATATTTTTCTCGCTAAGACAGATCGTAAGATCTTGCGTGTACAGAAGCCGACGCTGAGACTATTCTGTAGTTAGGCCACGATACTTACTGAGATGGCTGCTTGCCTTGAGCGTTTGACGACTGTCGTGTTTGGCAGAAACTTGGTGTACACGCTGTATGTTTTCATTTATCCCCTTCCCGTTGATTCTTCTTAATTTCAAAATGTTCATGGAAGTGATTGCAAGCCTTCCCTACAAAGGCTGACAAAACCATTCAAATTGCCCGCGCAACCAGTCACCTACCCCACAAACAATATTCTCGACAAATTATTGAAGTTCGATATCGTTAGTCTGTCGAAGCATATTCTGGTGCAGCTTATTTGTTCGTGCTTCCCATCGCTGGACTTTTGTTTACATGTACCTCGGATTCATTCCCGCTTGATCTCCACGCCATCACGCGAATGTTGTAGTTGGCGGTATCCGTGTGAATCTTCGGCCTCCGAATCTGTAAGTTTGGTGGATCCAATCTCGAGCACCCGATTACTAAGAAACTCTGGGTTAAGTAGACGTGTGGATCTGCTGAAATGACAGCTTCAAAACGATTCATCGACTTTTGCTTAAGTCTTATCGTAAGGCGATTGCTTTTGCCCGAAAAGCTCCGATATTTGCAAGGTGGGCTAACCGAATCTTGACAGACTACTCTGCGGTTAATGTTATGGGAAAACGCCTGCTCGTGAATTATTTGCTTCTCTGTGGAACAGCCGGGAATACGTTACCACTTGGGAGACGACCTTGACAGCTTCGTCACACTTAACATATCTAGCTGTCCCAGGCAACCTGTGCCTCCACAAAAGAGACTTGTCTGTATGAGATTAGACCAGAAGTTGCTACATCTCCCATGGGTGACACAGAGGAGCGTTCATCGTCCAACTGTAATTCACTGAGATGCTGCTGCGGGTCGATGTTCTTTGATGCCGTTACCTATTTTGTTACGGCTCCCTCCGAGGTGTCATGGCGACGCTCACCTTGTTGAATTAAGCAAACATCACGCAGTTTGGCTGGCTTATTTGTGGAGTTTAGACATTTATTAGCTGACCATCTGTTTGTCCCGAAAATTCAGTTGTTGGTGAATTCTGCATCAAGATATACAAATTGTGTATCCAACTTCACAAAAGGAAGGAAAGTAAAGCAACTAATCCTATATTATGAAATTCTAAAGCTATAGTGCCTTCGGTGAACATGGTAAACGTTGAATATCTTGCACTACGTAGAAAATCCGAAACTGCAAAGCGTAGCACTAAAGCTAAAAACCTACACGTGGAAAAGAATAGCGTACACGGTTGTGCTAAACAAAATACCGTTTACGTAGGTGTTGAACTGTAAAACGAACTTGCAAAGGCTGTTTAGCCGTTTCAGTAGATCGGCATGTCCTACCCGTGTTCTGTAGCTTCAGCGTTTGCCAGATAATTAGGTGCAGCATCCATGAAAATCTAGTCAGTTTTTCAGTGATATCGCTGAGGGATTCAAAAATTGGCATTTTCACAACAGAAACAATCCCCAGTCTTCAAGTATATGTTTTGACCGATCAGTAGTTGGTTTATCCCCGTTTCACCACTGTAGTAGGAAACTGTGACGGCTGCCGCCGGATGGAGGTGCAAGGAATTTTGGTTGAAGCTGCTAGATATTTCGGCGATTTCTTTCGATAACCAAAACTTTGGTGTATACATATCTTTATATAGGTGCGTGTATAGTTTTCACTGTGGCACTCCAGTGAAAGGCCATGTTACGTTTCATCAAGTTCATTCGTTTTCATTATACACAATGGATTATACAGAAGGCTTCAAGAAATACTTGGAGGGACAAGAACTATCACAAGGCCAAGTGGTGAGGGTTTGAAGTATGATGCTGTAGGACCGCCTTATGTTGACGCCTAATGATAGCTGTCAAAAAAGGCATTCTAGCTACCGGCGACGCGAAAACGAAAGTCGTGGTTTACATCATGTATTCTGAGCTACCTCAGTATAGTTCCATGTAGTAAATTCTCGTGACACAGGTTACCGGCCGCGATTCTTCGTGGGTAGTGAAGCGCCGGTTAATTCGTTGGCCCTTTTGCTCTGAAGCACAACCAGGGGGCATGTGCTTTCTTTCAGTAATTACATAATAACCACAGATATTTACAATTTACATCACCGACGAATGTGTTCAACACCCCATAGGTGAGCTTCCGCACATCAATGGTGCGGAGAATCTCCCTCAAATATCTGGTCTTGTAGAAACCAATGGCCCGTCACGCAATTCTAGAGACGACAGTATTGGTTATGTGCACATATACTTTGCGAGAAACTGGCTATCTCAGTTGTTTCGAAATTGTTCCGATGGGATCGATGTCGTTGCCTGGTAATGATCGGATACCACGCACGCCCCATAACATATTGCAGACAAGGATGCAGTTCGAATTGATGCCAGTTCATTTATTGCAAGCAGATTAACTCGCGCATGGCCGTTGGAACATGACGGTGTTTGCAACGATAGGTGAAGGCAGTTAAGACACTAACAGTTATTGAGACTAAAGTTCACCCAAAAAGGGAAATCGATCATTTTGGCGCAAAAACACATTTCTGAATATTTCCAGGAATATAAACTCGATTTCAGGCAAGGGGCACAAAGCCAACTAATCCTACACAAAAGTTTCATGGGAAGAATGGGAGGAATCGATAATCGCCTGCAGTGCCAATGTGGCGACGGAACTATTTCCGCCACTTAGAAGAAAACCTTTTAACTGAGTTTATCGCAATTTTCCAGATGGGGTGCGTGATCCACTATCTTGAAAATGTTTAATTTTGCCACGTTTTTGATATAACTAGAAGTAAAAATCCCAACCGTTATAATCGGGTAACGTACTTCAATAAAAAAACTGACATATTCAATGGCTAGACATCACACAGCTTTCCAGCCTTCTCAGTTATACGAGCCCCAGCTTTTCCCCTTTTCTGCCAGAGATAAAACTCGGCATCGTGGCAGTAGTTTCGTAGCCCTATGGGAATAAATGAAACGCCGTCACCAACTAATAATAACCCTGTCACTTACCCAGCCGTTCAGGACCGGTAATCATTTACCGATTCACCAGCGTATAGAATCTTTATAACACGTCTATATTTTTTGTGTGTGCGTGCCTGAAAATTAAACAATTAAGCTCAGTGCTTCTTGCCAGCACCTAACTACTATTGCCAGTCCATTCAGCCGTAGGCTATGTACCAGCCTGCTAGTATCTCCGTTATCTTTTAAAGAACGGCGTGAGGGTAGGAAGTGTAATAATTGTTGCTCCAATGCTCCCACTAAATTTCAGCTTCTATAATAGTTGGTACTTCACTGTAAACTTCATAATCTGTAAGTTGTCACGTTCACTCGCAACATCCTCCACAACTTCAGCCATAATCTGACAACGAAGCGTACTGTGGCTAACGGCGAAGATGTTGACTGTTGATCAGTGTTTTTACCAACTGCAGACTTCATTGGTTGCTGTCAACATGATCGCTAACTTTTGACTTCATCAGTTCAAGTCTCCTAGACGAACCGTTACCAATCCCACCTAATCAAATGGCAGTCACTTTGACCCAGTTTACTTTCGACCTTGCTGAGAGGTTGACACTTTGTCAGCTACTGTTGTGACCGGATATTTACGCCGATCGGGGCAAAGTTCGCTTCCTAAAAGTCGCCTCGGGTTCAATGGCCATTATGATTTTCACTGCCACGTAATATATCAGACACAGTTTACCAATAGAAATTGACACCAATAGCGCTGTTTCTGGCTGATACTGATCGTGATTTCCAACGCCAGACCACGCTGAGGCTTACCATTGTGTTTTGGAACGTTTCTTCCTGCAACTACTCAACTTTTGGAACTCCGGTTTTTACCCCTGACGACCGTCTCTTCAGAGGTCATCAATGACATTCGACGTTGACGCTATCTGAGTTCAAGGTGTGCGCAACGTCACACTTTTACATTTACCTGCCCATGTGTACGATTTTATCACAAAATTCTCACTTCGTTTTGGGCAGATACCGCTCAGGATATTTCACTTTCTCTAGCAGTTTTCATTTTCAATTACGAGCACTGTTGCGGCCACAACTTATCGGGCAAATGTGCAGCTGAAAGTTTTGTTTCCACTGTTTTCTGGTTGGTAATTTCACCGACGTCAGATTCCAGTGAAGCTTGCTTGGACATTCCACTATAGTTAATCCCATCGATGTCTACTTTCTTGACCACCGGGTTTCACCGCCTGAACACACATCGTCATTGTTTCTCATGGTGCGGGTATTTTATATACGGATGTCAGTAGACCAGCCCAAAGATATATCCAATAATGTCATGTGCAACTATTTCAAGGGAATAAAATGTTCTCGGCTAGTATTCATCTGATATACTGATGTCCAGTAAATGATTTGATGAGATACTCGGCCTACCAACGTGACAGCACAGCTACGACGGCCAATCACGTTCATATTTGTTTTTAAGTACGATACAAGTGCAGTGTGTTCAAGAATCACAAATTCGTGTTCACCTCCAAAAATACACAAAACCGGAAGTTTCTGCAAAATATGTGTATCTTTTTCCCACCTTGGAAAGTTTGACAAGACTCTTTAAATGGCGCAAAATCACTGTGTAAAATCAGCATGTTTGTTTGATAGAAAAAGGGTAGCATTTTTTGTAGCAGAACCGAAAACATGGACCGTCTTGGAAGGTAAGTGATATTTACCATTACTATATAACTATTACGTCTAACGAACTCTACTGCTGCGTGTGATCGGTAGAAAGTGAATACCTCCGTTATCCGTTATCAACATGTTTGAGTACATATGACAAAACACAGCAGCGTTATACAAAACAAAGAAAAGCTCGCGCTTGGTGGTGGACACAGAGGCGTGAGACTAATGCAACAGACTGGACAGAAAAACTCCATGAGGCACCCTTCTAGAAAACGTTATCTCTTCGGAAGATGAAACGGTTGTCGGTGACATCTTTGAACTATGTCAGATCTTCAACCCACACTTTGTTACTGCATTTGGCGTGGAAAACACAGTATTAGCAGTTAGTACTCCAATGAAAACAACCAAAGTTCTCAGTAATGTTCAGATAGATGATGAACGTATTTGCTCGCAGTTAGTTACCGGTAAACTCTCAATCCATCCTGGGCCCAATGATATCGCACCAGTGGCTACCAACCCATCCTTTTGCCAACTTCGCTCACGCTATCACCTTTACCCAGCTCTTTCCCTGCCCAGTAGAAAAAGTCAGTCGTAGCGCCTCCCTACAAAGTGGTCCTAGGCGGGACGTCAGTAACTATCATTCTTTCACCCACACATCAGTCTACCCAAATATGCCCCCAAAAAATAAGAGTGCCCATTGTCGAGTTCTTAAGATCAAAAAACTTCATGAACCATTCGCAGCACGATTTCCTTGGTAAGCGCACATTCTCAACATATCAAATGGAATTCTTGAACCATATATCGGTTTCTACATATGCAGAAAATGCGATGGTTATTATAATGCTAGACATGCGAAAGGCTTCTGCTCATGTACCACGTAAGAGCTTAATGATCAAATTAGTACCCCTTGGTATAAAAGACCCACTGTACAGCTGGATTTAATCGCATCCTGGAGGCCAAACCCAAGCAGATAAAATGAAAAAAGCACCGCTGAATACCAAAAACAGTGGCCAGTGGAGTGATTCTGAGCAGCGTCCGGGGACCGTTGGTTTCCCTCATGCATATATATGACGTATGCCATGTTATTAAGCATGGCAAACCCCTTCTGTTTGATGACGGTATCAAAGTTGTCTACACCTTCCGCCAGGGACCTCGTCTTCTGTGTACAGAATTTACAGTAGGACCTAATGTCATTAAAGTCGTTGTGAAAAACATGGCTCATGACGTCCTCAGCAGACAAATCGAGCAATATCCTTTGTGGTTGTCAAATACCCAACGGTTCTGTCT
>LUCH01007965.1:0-10857 GCA_013368495.1 Paragonimus heterotremus | reverse complement strand
CTCGCATAACCGCATCAAAAATTCAATTTACATCTTGTACCGCCTCCTCTGCACCAAACCCTCATCGTTAAGTACCAGTAACCTTTGCGTGCCATGAAAAATAGATTTCCAATTAAACACTGACCTCATAAAACAAGCTGTTTAATCTTCGTACGGAGTTTTGATTATCACGTGATAATCATTCTAGAAGTAGCTGCTGGTTGCCCGGTTATCGTGGAATACCAATAAGTTGCGAATATATAGACGTAATTTAGAAAAACAAAGTATCAATATTGCGCAAAGTTTTCGGGAGAAAATTACATGTACATTATTCGTCAAGTTAGGCACATTTCTTATTACTATTACGTATTCCTAATTACCACAATGTTACAACTTGATATTTTTCCGTTCAACGCTTGAGATTGAGCTCTTTCTCCTGGATCCGCAAACATCCGTTATACGAGGAAAATTGCCGTTGAAATCCCTTATTGACCGAACCATTTGCGAGAATTCGAATTTTTGGAAGCTTTTAGAAATCGACCAGGCTCTGTGTTGCAATCTGTCCACTGTTCCGCTAGATTTTGGAACTTTCCGTTTTCCCTCGTTTATTCCGGATTATTTCAACAGTTTTCAGATAATGGTTACGTTAATTAACGGTGTATTTCTTGGAAGATGCACTTGCATGCATTTCCCGGCGTGACATTGAAATACTTGAAGCGTCGTCTTCCACATAAACTTGTGAAGGATTAGACCATATAACATTTCATCTTTGGGACTGAATCTGTGGAACAAGCGAACTGTCTTCTCTCCTGGTGAATGCCTCAAACGTTGGTAAACTGCACCCCTCTTCTCTCTGATTACACTTTTTGCTGACATATTCTAAGTTGGTTCTATCATGTAATTATTTGTTACTTTGTACCCCCTGTAATTATCTGCCGCGATCGCACATATCCACGCGTGTCTCAAACAAATGCCCTCAGAAATATACCTATTTTTATTACTAATAAGTCCTACAGCAACTTGAGGAACAAGCTGTGCATTAAATGATTGTTCCGCAGAACTGTTCAACCCAGGATTTTACCGATCATCAATTACCGACATGAGCACGCTCAACAAAATGTTTTGCGTATTTTTGGCTCTAATGTTTCTAGGATTACCGTTTGAGGCAAACGTCAGTGTGCGCTCAATCCTACGAGGTGGATCCCCGCCTATAAGGTTCACTTAAGCTGACTGTGAATGAGAAGCTTTACTTTACATTACGTGGATAGAGCATAATTCGAAGAAACGCCAACTTGTATTCTGAACCAAAATCGTAATGCATCTCCGCGCCTACTAGGTGTATGGCTTCTTCTGAACCGTATATGACCGCGTTAACTAACATGTTTACTTCAGTTGACACACTGCGGGTGTTGAACATCTGTTTGTAAATAACTTCATAATCCGTCTTGTCGAAAACCGAAGGAAATATTTGATGTACATGGGTATCGTGAAGCCAAACGACGAACCAAACTCATAGCACTTTTAGGCAATTGTATAGTTCACCGGCATGGTGCTTCAAGGCCAAAATGAGTGCGAAACGGCCATTTACTTGCGGGAAGAGATTTTTTGAATCTTTCATGTAACATTAGAGTGCATATTACGGGTCGACTATATAGACTTTATCGAGTATAATAGTTGTGTTGCAATCAGAAAAATCGGCTATACCTAAAAATGGTTCATATTTGCACCTTTATTGGGGGAAACCTGATACCTTTTTTCGATGAAAGCATAATGTTGAATTCCCTAATAGATTTTAGGTTCTGAAAATCCATCCGTCAGAATTTTTGTCGCGGAATGCATATTCACACATGGCATAAACGCTCAGTTTTGCGTGGTTTGGGATATGTAATTTGAATTGCATTACATTGTGCACGAACTATTACAGTAACTCCTCATGAAAACTGCGCCTCCACGTCTGTGGGTCAGTTATACATGTGAATTATATGTTCAGACTGTTTTTCTGGTAGTATTTTCGGTGGAGAACGGTCTATATTATCACGTGGCTGTTTCTACCTACAGTACGGTGTAAACACGGGCAACACGTCATAATCTATCATTAACAGCGTGCATTTTGTTTTGCTTATTGTTTGCTTATTACGCTTGAATGTAGCTTGCTATTGATATGCGAGGCAGCGCTCACTTATCTAACAGAAAATGACCAACTTAAATGTTCGTTATTTATCCAAAGAAAACATTGATTTCAACTTCCACCATTTCAGCTACGACCATTCGATCTTCTCATCATGGACTCTTATGATTCCAATGACTGCCAATCAATGTTTTTGCCGACTACGGACTTCACTGACGGCTGCCAGTGTGTTGTCTCACTATTGATCAGAACAGAAGATCATTATGACTTGCCTTGAGTGATGCAAGTACAACTTTGTTCTGTTTGCGTTGAGCATACCTTGAATCATCTGAACGTAGCCGCTACTAATGTGAATAAACGCTGCATACTTAGCCGTTGATCGTGGATCAGGTCATCTGGACGGAGCAGCTACTAGTGTGAACGCATGCAACATGCACAGTCTTAGTCACTTGGATTTGGTAAAACAATTGAGGTGTCATTGCTTGCCTTTACGGCAACTCGGAATACGACAGGAGTCGATGGTGATTATTGTTAACTTGTATTTTGAACCTACTAACGATCAGGTGTGGCGTATCCACCGCATCCTGCTCAGGACGCACGAGCCGGATGAGCACGCCACGTCTCCTGAAAAGAACTGCGACCTCGTAAGAGATGCCACCACATATTCTAGGGGGGCCACGTGTTATCCCCGATAGAATTTCGTTCCGCCTCATTTATTTCACAGGTGAACGTGATTTACTGAAAGAGGGTAAGCGCATGCATGCCAGTCATCATGTGGTACCTGTATAGAATGCAATGGCGCTAAAGGTTTTGCTTCATCCGGTTGCTGTGAGGTCGGCGACAACCACCGTTATTGCATAGTGGACTTACTACCTCATTAACAGTCGCGGGATAATTTACACTGGTTTAGCACTGATTCCGTGAGGCACATGTACACAGGTGAACCTGGCTTAATAAACAAACCCCCGGAGATTCTTACGCTTTGTTTATCCGCAAAGCCCCGGAATGTTGACTTAACGGTATCGTCACTCAGCGCTACCTACCTTGATCCTAAGCTCGCCCTATAAAATGCTGTTCTCTGTGTTGACGGAAATAAAGGTAGTCAAAGGAGATCGACTGTTTTTGCCGACACTTCTCTTCAGGCCTACATTCATATCAGCTCGCTACCTGATGTGATTCCGAAAACCGTTTGGTGCACTATCTACGCAAATCGTTGAGTGTTAGGTGTGTTCTACCATCCTCCATCTGGAGGTAACTCAAGAGATAAACTCATACTCTCTGAATTGGGGCTCCTTCACACGTCAGAATTTTCTTGTGTCCTCTTGATAAATGACTACAGTTCATCAAAAATTGGCTTTCTAGTTTTCTCGTGAGCGGACATTAAAAATTTCAGGCCTGCAGTATTTTTCCATTATCATGACACCGAGCTTCACGGATTACATCTGTGGTTTCCCTTGGTGACTCGCTGGCCATAACCCGTCGCGGTTGTACCGAATCTTGGCTAATGACGAGCCCAGGGTTGATACCCTAGAACTCACCGACCATTTAACTAAGTAATCATGTCCTCGCTTCCTTTGACTACGTGTATAGCACCAAATTTGTCTGCTCAACGGCTAGCAGTGGCAGAAACTTCTTCAAGATGGATGTGGAGAAGATACTTGGTCACTCGACAACGCAGCTTTCGGTGGACTTCACTCCGTTCACTTTGTTGAAGTTGTCTGCTACAATCCTACCGCCGTCCTTCCCGCATCCGTTGGTGAGTCCACGCCATTTTCAGACACCAAACGAAACAAACCTCTGTGTCGACTGCGTTGTCGTGCATACACACTTATTCTGAAGAAGCGGCATGCTTGGACGTGTTATCAACTACCAGGATCTAAATTGAATCAAAGAAGACGCGCAAATTCAAGGCTGTTTCCACTATCAACAACGTCACTTTCAGCGTTTGGCCGCTGACCCAAATAAACTTTTCTTAGAGGTAGCATTAACTCATTGGGGAGAAATCGGGTTTCCTCGACTGATAGGTCCGCCATATTCTACCAACTCTCAGATCTAGGTTGTTGGTATTCTCGTTGAGTTTCGCAGCAGCACTACTGCGCAATCCCCTTCAGCTTTTCAGGTTAACTTTGTTACCGAAGTTGATGGCACTGACACCATGGATAGTTCTTCAGCGGCTGCATTGGCTTAACGCAGGTGCCTTAATGGCAGCCATCCTGGTCCCGATGTTTAGCCTTTTAACGCCCCGTATAAAAAACGACTGAACATTTGCTGACTCATTTGGCCTACAGGTTGAGCAAACTGTCTCCCAGGAAACTGCTCATCGGCTGAGAACTTGTGAGCGTTACACACGTTTACAAAGATGGTTGACGTAATCCTTTCAGCGATTATAGACCAGTCGCCCTGCTACTGAGCATCTCACAGATGCTGGAAGCGCTTCTAAACACCCCCACTTTATAAACATCTTACCACTCGATACCACTCCACGGCTTTCACAAGAGTTGTTCGTTTACCGCAAACCTGTAAGGAACCACAGATAAGTGCACCGACATAGTTGACCAAGACAGTGAGAGTGATGTCGTGCTTATGTGGAACATCCAAATGCTCGCTTCTTGGCCCGCCTCTACTTTAGATATTAATCAATCAGTCTTCGCTTATAACTACCTTTCAGTTACCACTGTTTACTGACGACGACAAAATGTGATGCGCCGTGAATACTACCAACGATTATCTAATCCTTCAGTGTGGACAACATTTTTCGATTGACTTCAAGCCGGCCGACTGAACTTCGGCAAATATCAGTGTAAGGTTATGCATTTTCGCAGCGCTGCAAATACTACGCACTACCATGATGGATACCTGCTTCAGACAGGTCTTGTTAGGAAGGGCATGAGAAATGTTGTTTCACACACTCGTGAATTCTCCCAATGCGGAAGCAAACGCAAAAAGGCTAGCAACACCTAGAGATTTAACATCTGATATACGAGTTCGGGGCAGTGATCCAAAGACCGCTGACTAAGTCCGTTTTACCTGTTCGGCGTCAGGCGGACGTCCGGCCTTCTAAAAAGCGAGAGTTTGAAATGGTGTGCAGCATCGTTCTCATGGATTACATTAAAAACAAAGAACAGAATAGGATCGTTAGTCTGTCCCAGGTAGATGCGGGTTTAACAATGTTTCAAAACAAAGTGCAGAAGTGCAACCGGCAAACTCAGAAAAAAAAGCCGCCTCGCCAGTAGGTGGTTCTGAAAGAGAGAACTGTTGTCTAGGGAAAGTCCGCCGACAGGGCTTGTAAAGTTTCCGGATGTTTTCATCAGCCGTCGCCACTCGCTAAGACGAAGAAATGTTTGACTAAGTCTACACTAAAAATATGATGTGTGTGAACTGAATGGCCCCAGATTTGTTAAAATTCTGGTAGATATAGATCAAGAATTGTAGGTCGAGACCAGTAAGCGAAGTATCTTAGATCTGTGACTAGTTTGACAGCCGCGCGCTGGACACCCCAGGCAGCGGATATATTTCTTTCCTCCGGCCGGTGTGCACGGCTCAATTAACACACTCTGGTAGCGGTCTTATATAAATCTCGCGAAGTGCTTGGAACGTTTTCTCATCTACGCAGGAGAAAGTGCGCTCCATTATCCTAAGAAGGGCCAATCCTCCTTTACTGCCACCTTGGGATTACATGCGGAGGACAAGCTAGACTGCATCCAAATGCCCAGATCTCCATTTAGATTGATTTTCGATAGGTTTGTTGTGCAGACTGCTTTGTGGATCACGAAGACGTTGTCAGGTGCCCACCTAACGACGTATGCACATCGTTATTGTCAACTGGTGGGAGGCCACAATAACCCGACCGACGTCTAATCGTGTTGGGATCAACCTGTAGTGCCCTGGAGTCACCAGCATAACAGATTTTCAAAAGGTCAGCGTACAGAGGGTCTAGCAGGATACGTTGTCTGGAAGGTCATTGTTGTGGATAAGGAACAAGAGGAGGCCTATCACTGGCCTTTGAAGGACCGCCGCGTAGTTCGGGGAGGAGGAAGAAAGGTCCGGTTCGGTTTTGCCCCCAGAAGTTACACTAGCTAGAAAATATGCAACCCAGCTAACAACCCCGCCTTGGAAACCATAAGCTTTCAGTTATGTCTGAGACGGGCTATATGCGACATGGTCAAGAGTCTTCGCGAAATCAAAAACAGCATTTGGAATTGTGACATTTTTGTTTCCATTAGCTTGCCCATGAAGATCAGCTTATTTGTTAGGCAAGGCCGGTGAGGGAGGAAAAAATGCTGGATGGGAGAGAAAAGGTTGTTCGATAAGAAGTGTCAGGGGGTGGTGAGCTCCAACAAGTGCATTATTATCTTGAATTTCATGCTAGTAAGGCTGATTTGCCAATAACCAGCCGAAGAGTTCCGGTTACTCTTTTGAGGATGGTTGCGACCGTGGCCTTCTTCTGTGCACTGGGGAGAAGGCCGGTTTAGAGTGTCTGTTTAAACGGTTCATAAAGAGGTTCTGGTAGATTAACAGATACTTCATTGATAATTCTGGGATGGAACTTACCAGGACCCATTGCACTGTACGAATTAACCTTGAATACAAGGTTCTCAACATTTGCCACGGAAAATTCATCGGTAGCCAGTGGTTGCCGGAACTTTTGCGACGGAAGGATAGGGTGCAAATTGGGTGATGCAAAGTTGTAGACTGCCGGTAGTACTTCATAAGTAACTCGGCCGCAACTAAAGGATCCGATGAGGTCTTCCCTTCGGGCAGTGGCGGAAACCTAGCCGGGGGTTATCCTTCCTCAGCCATCGTATATGGTTAAGTAAACAGTTCTTGTGCTCGAAGGCTATGATAACGATTTCTCTCGTACGAGTCTGATGTGGTCACAGATTTCCCGCCTGCATCTTTTTCGAACAATGTGGAACTCACTTAAGATGCCCGAGTTTCCGGAAAGCTTATACTTCGCAAACAAACAGGAAGAGTCATCGAAGAAATGACGTATTCTGCACGAACGAGGTAGCCGGCTAAAAGAATTGCACAATTTTAGCGGTACAACTAAGTCGCTCGCTTTCGGAACCGCGTTTTGAAATGCATGGCAGTTCCGGTCCAAGCAATTGCAATGGAGAGGAAGCGAACCCAGATGGCCTCTCACTTTGTAAAAGTCAGCCTGTTTAAGATTTCAGACTGTTGACTTTCTTGCCGGTTCTTGTAACCAGTGGGATATAAGGTCAAAAGTGAGCAGAGGTTGGTCACTCTGTCCATCAAGTAGCTCTCATTAGTGGAAACTAGGTCGAGCAGAAAAAGAATCTAACCAGAACGATGTCGCGTCGGGGCGTTGACATGCAGTATTTACGCTTCCCGTCATATCAACATCGATAGTGAAACTGGAAGTCAACTTTCACTTTCCCGATGAGAAATTGACGCACAGTTTATATCTGATGCATTAAAGTCACCCATAATGAGCAGTTGAGTATAACGTTGTAGCCTCAGGAAGTTTTCTAGGTGTACGAGAAGGCTATCGTTGGCGGGGGCGTCGCATGAGGAGGAACGATGAATAACTTCCGCTAGGAGCTAGTCATGCTGCTCAGTGTTAGTCGAAGTCAAATAGCGTTACACTCATCACAAGACTAAAATTCTCAGGTAATCGTGGGGGTCGAGAGATTCTGCTTTAAGAAGATTGCAGAGCCCCAACTCTCTAGAGTGAAATCAGCTCGGCACACTGAATATCCGAGAACACCCAGTTCACCGACATAGATGTCACCTGTATGTTAGGTCTTCGTAGGTGCGCTGATGTGGCTTAATTTCATGGGCTGACTCTTTGGTTGCTGGTGGTTTATTGGACAGTCTCAGTAGGTTCCCGTACGTGAACTAAAAGGGTTCTTCCTTGTTTGCTTTTGCAAATGAGTGAAAGAAGACTGCAAGTAAGAGCTTGGCTGATCAGACATTAACCTAAGAAAGGACCAGAGACGGCGCTGGTGTTGGACTCGGTTTGCCCTACCGAGATTATCTGAGAGTCTTTCTTTAAAGTCGGGGACGTGACTTCGTCGCCTGCACCTATGCCAACACCTGCGGGACGTTCAACTGGCGTCGTCATCGCAAATCACAGCGTCTGCATTCCCGACAGTTTTCTCTTCCTGGCAGCACGTTCAGATGTTATCGTCCGGGAAAATTCGCCCCCTCCTCTGTTTTGAGGGCTTAGACTTGGAGGCAGTATGTGGTGTTATGAGACCACTAGTAGAAATACCAACTACAAGGAGCCAAGTAGTAGTCCGCTAATTCGTGGATTAGGCCTCCAACAGGCTTCTTCTCTTCCGAACTATTGCAGTGAAGAATTTTATGAACAGCCGTTCAGTTAGCCCCGAAGTGGGTAATACGGGCGACTCATTTCGAACGATTCCAGTTCCTTCAACACTTGTGCTTATGTTTAAACGGTAGGTCCGCCAAATGTAGCCTACAGAAGCGGTATCCCCGCTTCGTACTTCGGGTACAGGAACCTGGGTATACACTGCGGTAGCGGAAACCACAACTTTAGTCTCTAACTATAGCTTGCGGTTTGTGCTTATCCTAGCCTTCGTATTTGTCTGATGCGCACGCAGATTTCCCTCTTGTGAACAGCGATTCAGAGAAACGTCATTTAAGTTGAAGTTCACGGACGTCCAGGTCACTGCTTTTCCAAGTACTTTCTCTGGGATGAACATGACAGGTAAGGTTACTACAATGTCGAGCGACTTTTTGTTGATTTATCGCGCAGCTTGCTCGCAGACAAGAGGTGTCTGATATTTGGCGGGAGGCGAATACCAAGGTTGACGTGGACGGTTCAGCTGGTGAAGCAGTCCTCGAGAAGCAACCCCATAAAGCCATTTTCCATCTCTTAGGAGCTTTTTCTTTTATTTTCATCGCAGCTCCTTCCGTATGCGCAGGTGAGAAGGCAACTTCCTTTCTGTTCATTGCCACGCCTGGGAGAGTAACCACGGTGAATCTATTCAAAGACTGCAGTTCAAAATCCATTCCAAGTAAAGTCTGTTGAAACGCATGCATTCTACTCTCCATGGAAGAAACGGAAGGAGATATATGGCTAAGAAGAGTTTTTTATTTGCCGTCAGGTTTTCTGCGTCCATTCACCTTCCGCGACTGGCGCGCGACCAGACAGGGGCAAAGTGGCGTTTCTACCATCGGCAAACCTAATACTCATGCACAGAAAAAAAGAGATTAAGAAGTCAGTTACTTTTACTGGTATTAAAGGGGCTGGTGCACTTGAAGTGACACCAGTTCTGGCACTGACAGCATGGCATGCCACTTTGTCCAAGTATGTTGTACCTGTAGCTGTCACAAGCATTTGCAGAGTCGAAAGATTGCTGAATTTGGTGCGTTTAACTGTTAGTAGGAATAAACGATATGAAACAAACGGTGAATTTCCGCAATTTTCAGCTATAGACGCTCCGGAACGTACGTGTTACAATAAGCAATTAATTAATACCCCATTGGATAACGGATAATGGAAATCGTAACTCTCGATACACATGGCACCACTAGAACACAAATTTGAGTAGACATTGACGAAAGGGAAACTTGAGCCAAATCTTGAGTTACCCGCCTCAACTCTGTTAACAGAGTGAAACGTCCTTTGGACTTGTTCACGTCGCAGTGCTTCCACCTTTTTTACAACAGTTCCTTTCGTTCAGATCTTGAGAATGGAACTGTGGTTTGGCCACTGTAACTCCGAAAGGTCATGCGTCGTGCCACTAAGACCGTCAAAGACCCGAAATCTGGGCCGTGTAAAGAAATCTTGACATCTCGGCGCATATTATGTTAAGACTTACGCCGGTTACTTGGAGTAACTTTCTTGATACTGAAATCTCCTGATCATTCGCATCTATTCATGATCAACGTGGAGAAAGGATTACAACATTCAAAGCCACCTCTTTAAACTGGAGGCTCAACAGGCAAGACTCGAATGCAAACTTAGCCTTTTCATGGTTTAAAACACTCAACATGTCGATGCTGTTTGTGCTAACTCTGCCGCAAGTTTCAAAGTTTACCATGACCGACGTTGATTGCCTCACTTCAAGAACTGTACTTTTTCCCCATTTCAGTACATCGTTGAAGAATGCGCGATCCTGCGCACTGACATGCGGAATTTTCAAGAGCTGCTGTTTCCTACTTCCCACTTTAGTGGAACCGGGAAATTAATCGACAATGTTACCAATCTACAGTAACTGTCTACGACAAATTCCACCACACCAAGTCAGCTATGTGTTGAAAGAACGTTCTTCTTGATTAACGGAGAAATTCTGTCAGATACGGTCCTTCCAGCGTACTCAATTTGGCTATTGCCACAGTTAATTCATGGTAACAACGACCATGGGCAAGTGGAGGCCGGGACGCGCGAGGACAAACTGTGTTCCCGTTCAAACAATGGACAAGCAGCTTATGTATAAAATGGCCGTAACAATTATGAGGAATAGTGTAACAAGAGAGTAAAATGGTAGTAGGCTGCCTAACTCCCATTTTAGAGCGTTAAGAAAGAGAAAAGGCTCGACAATTTTCGAAGCAAACAGCCAGTGAGTAATGTTGATCTTTGCAGGTGATCAGTCATCCAGCAGTTCGTCCAGAACGGGTGTGGAATGTGGAAGACGGGCTGGGAAGCAGGAACAGGGGTATGGTTACTTGTGTCAGACATGGGTCGGGTAGACCGAGACAGGTTTTGTGAGCCGGTAGACGGATATAGAGTACGCTGAGCTAGAAGCACCTGCAGGTGC
>LUCH01007964.1:7262-23999 GCA_013368495.1 Paragonimus heterotremus | reverse complement strand
GAGACGCTATCCGAGATGGCGATGTGTCGCAGTCAATGGCGTACATGTATTCATACCATTTCTAGTTCATCCTCAATCTCCTGCTATCAACTTTCGACTTTCTTAGTAACGTTTTCTTCTAGGATATTTCAAGTCACTGTTGAGCTGAGTGGCGGCCCGAGGCCACAGTACCTTTTGGTCAGGCTCATGGTTATGATGATGATGATGTAAAATAAATTACTTTTTAGATTGGTTTGTCCGAATAGGAACGACGTCAGGTAAGCGAAAGAGTCAACCAATACAAATTGTCGCCAAATTCTGGTAAGTGGTCTGCAACCAGTCAGTTTGAAACAGTCCACAGATTAAAAAATACAGCTTCAATTTCATGAAACGTGCCAACGAGGCGTTATAGACTGAACGATGTGATGAAAACTGCGGCACGTATGCCTGCCTGTCTGATAGGCACAAACCGAGACTAGCATGGGTGTGCGCGCACTTGGCCTTGTCTTCAACAGGGCCGCACAAATCAACGATTCGCAGATGCTGTCATTACGATCCAAATTTACTTCCCCACGAAGCCTCGTAAAAAATTCAAGGCCAAACAAATTGGCTAGGTCGTTACGAACAGCGTGGACAAAACCAGACAACCAGACCTATAAAACCACCCGGGAAGCGTCCGACTGCCAATGCCAGTGATCGATTGGGGTCACGGCGCTAACACTCCCTGTCGGCCGGTTGTCTAGTTTGGTCACGAATGTGTGCGTGGGCGTGTTGGACGGGAAACAAATGTCAAGCGAGGGATAGGAATGTGACCGACAACCGCATCCTGGCCGCATGGCCAGTCGATCGATGAACCAAGCGCAGGAATGGCCTGTTTCAGCCCCGGGGAATTAGCGCGAGTGAATGGACACAAGAACAACCATTCGGTTTTTAAGCAGAGGCAACAGGACTAGATAACCCGCTATAAAGCTAACTAGAAATTGATTTATAGAATGTCGGTCGATACTTGGGAGCAATATCAGTAAATACGCGCGCAACTAGACAAACATGGGAGTCGAGTAAAAAAAGACCAGCCGGCGTTTAGTTTAAAAGTTCAATCAGTTTTGAAATTGCCGTCCAAGTGGAAGTTGAAGGGTGTATACTAAGTGATGATCTTATATTAATCTGATAAACCGGAGCACACTACAACCTGGTTTAATGAACAACGTTGTCGGAAGGTGATGTAAATCTGATAATTAGGTTATCGCGAGCGAACTACAGCGACAGCCGAAAAGTCGGAGTTAAAAACGTTCTACGACAAGGCAATGTATCTGGATTTTTGAAAAGTTTAATGAACATCATATGACACGTTTAACCAACAATAATCGAGTCAGCAATAATGAGGTCGTCTAGATGGATATAAGCCATTTTAGTACATTGTCACACGCACTGTTAGGAGAGCACAACCAAGCACGGGCATTATAAGGAGCCAGGGAGTGAGAGAAAATGTTGCGACAAAACATAATAGGATTAATCAAACGAATGTGCATGTGACTCACATTCATTCACTCAACATAGCCAACAAGAACACTTACCTAGCTAAACACAGCTGAGCGTTAGGATACACTGTTCCTGGACCAGTGGGACTCCATTTAATTGTGTATATCTCTTTCGTGTGTCCCTTCAAGTCATGCACACAATGTTCGTGATGCATGTCCCACACTTTCAGTGTCATATCGTCCGAACAGGAAGCGAGGAGGTGACCATTCGGATCCCACTTGATGGCATTTACTTCGTTCTGATATGGTACAACAAAATGGGCACATGTCAGTTGGTGCTCAAGTAGTCCTTTTGAATAATCTCGGACAAAATGATCAGTTTACAGAAGAAAAAAACAATTAACGACTTACTTCATGACCTTTGAATGTTTTCACCGGGGAAGTCTGCCCCAACTCGCAGACATGGATGTTGGTATCAGTCGAACAAGAAGCAAATGCGGTAAGAGACTGCCAGTCGACGTCCAGAGTAGGAGCTACAGAAAATAACGTTAAATTGAATGAACACAATCTTGTAATCAACAATCCACCCAGCTACACAATCATCCATCTAAACTTGTGCAGTTAGAGCTATCCATACTGGGAAAAGCAAGGTGACGCCAAAACGAGAAATAAACAGTTGGCTAAATCTTGCGCATCAATATCTGAACAGTTATTATTAGATTAGAGTTAAACAGTCATATTCACAATCCTATCGTATGAGCTGTCATGACACCCAGGCCAAGGAAGAACGATTCGGAATCTCAGCTAAGGTCCACAGATTGATAAAAGATGAGCTAGAAAAAGGTTCCATTCCTTCTTCACTTAACGTTCAATCCAGCAACTGGCAAGGTTTCGGTTTACCAGAACCAGCCTGACTTCAATAAGCCTTTCAATGTTACCTTAACATTTCCAAACTTGGCACAGCAGATCACCACAGTAAGCAAGTGTTCACGTCACATGAAGGCCTAGTTTGCTGTACACAGAAAAGGGGATTCATCACATTTTAAACTAAATATCTGTAAGTACTTCGAAGGAAACCCTCATTCATATCAATTGTTTTCCAGATACTGAAAAGGACAACATGCTTGGAGATATTGCATAAGTTCGGCACGTGCAGAGGTTCCTTAAACGAATTTATGACAATCTGGGTACAAATTACGTTTCAATAGTCGACTCAAATGAAAACACTCTGCTGTCCACAGACAAGCAATTGGGAAAAATGAAGATGTATCGAACAGCAATTTAAATTTCTGGTAATCGGTTTAAGAAGTTAAAACGCCAACCTTCAGTGGCAGTAGGCACGATCATAAGCGAAAACGCTGATGGTCGGCTAGCGCAACCGCGTACATCTGGGTGACATCAGATTTGTGTATCGCCTTGGTAAAAACGACAAGAATATTAACGACACGGTAAAGTAAGGAAGGCGTAAAAATGCCTCATGGAACCCATTGAAAACACGAAAGACAAGTTACGTTACGTTACCAGACGCCTACTGCTATCACAAACTAAATGGTATGTGGGAGTCGGACAGACTCTGAAACTAGGGAAGAGCAGTAGAGGTAACTGGAGTTACAGCCTAAAACTGTGCGGCCAGAGGTGTATATTGCTATCAGGATGTAATATTAGCAGAGACAGAACTCCATCATTGTTGTCCAACACACCTCAGTTCAGAGAAAAAAGGAGAAAGGATAAAAACACAGTTCGTAAAAAGCTTGTATAAGCCAAACTTTGTAAATAGATGGCTGCATGAGTGATGACATCAGCATGGAAACTGGCCAATGGATTCCACTCCTCGGTTGTCCAATTATGGTGGTAGATAAGTCACGAGGACCAAAGCTGAAGAATGAATCAACAAATACAGTTCTTCATTGGCATGGAGTTCCTTTCATTACATTCTATCAACTCATCCTGGAGGTCATGCGGTATCTTGGGCCAATGAACTGAGGACTGAGTAAGTATGCATCGAGGAATGAATGAAGGGTTGACATCTTTAACACATATGACCAATGCATTCTCACGAGTCGGGTGAGTGAGCAATGCAGGTAGACAAATAAATGACAAATTCTAGTTCGTGAATCGGATAGCACGTAAATGAAGCAAATATTGGAAAGTAAACAGCAGCAAATTGATTAACAGATGGATTGCCAATTGAAGAGAAAATAAAGACAGCTAACTGTACAGCAAGTCGATGACAGCAATAGTGCCGCGAAAAGGTCGGCAGAAGTGAGCTAAAACGTGTCGCGCAGTTATAGAGCCGGAAACAAAACTGTCGCGTTGACTGAGTCATTCCGCGTGCACAGACACATACAAAGACACACAGGAAGACACTTCGTTTGCAAACCAGACAAGTTCGTGCGCGCATATTAACGAACAGACGGACTGTGACCCTGAATTGGGTCATGTTGATCACAGCGTCGAGACACGGTGCACACACGACTCCAGTAATTGGATAGGCTGATTGGTTCGAATTTGAAAGGATCGAACTAGGTCATCTGAACGACCGCTAAATAGATGCTCTATAAAACGGCCACAAACCGAGGGGGGGGAGACAGTGGAAAAATTTACACCGTAACAGGAAACTCGCAACGAAGAGACTGCCCACAGAAAATATGGTCACAGTCTCGGTAAACACATGAAATAGAGAGCCGATCGGCATGATTGATTCAGGCACTGCATTGACAACAAAATCAAACTATAGTTCTGCAATTATGAACTAACAAAATACGAGAAAATGGAAACTGACCGACGTGAAATGCGAACTGCTGGGCGATGCGACCTGTCTGAGCTTCCCAAATAATTGTAGTCTGAGAAACGCAAGAGGAATAAAGCATGATGGCATACCAGACAGTCGACGAGCTATGAATGAAAACAAGAACAGACTATACAGGTTTTCAGGATGAAAACGCTTTGTAACAAGAAATATGTGACATAGTGGAAAACTTAAGCTAACGAATTAATCCGCCGAACAATAACATTATACAGTCTGCAACAGTTGGGTTATGCAGACTGCTGACCACACTGAATCCTGATCAGAGGAACCACCAAGGGCAGAACCAGGCCAGAAGTGATCACGTAACCGGAAGACCACGAGCTAACCAGATCCGGATTTGGCCACTGAGAAAAGTAGATAGAAGCAGATGTCTTGACTACCTCATAATAAACACAACCGTTAGTCCACGTAAGTTTAATCACAATGCGGCAATCGATCGCACGTTTGTAATCAGTCTGTAAGCTAGTAGACATCTATTAAGGCTCCAGAAAAAGCTGGCAGAAGTTTTTACACAACTAGTCTCAATAATTACCAGTGAAGTAGTGGACATTGATGTGGCTTTGTTGCATGTTGTTAGCGTTAGCCATGCCCGGAAAGCTAACTCATGATTAATGAGCAAGTGTCAGAATGGCAGTCGAAACATCTATCCAACGAACCGCGTGGGTTACTTTACGTTGCCGTTGCACAGTGCACCAATGAAACTCAACAATAAAAGCAAGTGTCCACCACTCCGAAGGTTTAGCTAGCATTAAAGAAGTTCATCAATAAGCATGATGTATGCAACCACATTTTCCTGTATACTTCTGCAATCGTCCCTGTGATTTGAATTAGCATTCGGTGCGTTATTATCAGGATCGGTAACCTTTACAACCACAGTACCATACACAGATAGTGATAAACTAAACCTAATGTAACATGTCAGATGCAGTTTGTGAAATCAATCATCAGTTCAAACATCACCAGATAATTGTTGCTATGCAATAAACCCAATCACATATAAGCTGGACACCGTTTAGCTGATCATGCTACAAACAGTAGGGGATAGAAACTGTGACATTGTAACACAGAGTCGATTTCATTAGGCGTAGACGTCACGACGAATAAGAAAGACCAGAAAGACGGTTGAAGCACACGGATCCACAAAAATAACACAATTAAATTCTGTTTTGAACCATTTGTGAGGGCATGGTTAGTTACAAGTGAGGATCGTCCAGTGGCCGGATCACAACTGCCTTACCGCATTTAATACGGGAAAAGCAGGGAAATACAATACAATCCTGGTGCAACAACTGCCCCGTAGCAAACGTGACAACGAATTGATGCCTATCTATGACCTAATGGAACGTCCTGTGCAGCATCACCGACAGGATGAATGCAGTTAACGTACTACAGTTTCCAAAACAGATTACAATGAAGTGAGCACGTGCCAGTGTTGATCGAAGCTTCCTGCATGTCGTCCACAAAAAAAACCGAACAGGAAGGGTGGGGTTGCGCAAAATTATCGCACACAATTTAATAACACCAATGGACAGTGATAATTCACCACATTTCTCTGTTCGAGATCCAGCGGTGTAAATGACGACAGGAGTGCCTACCCTCGAAAGATCATCCCAGATGTCTGTCCCGCCATCAGAGTCCAATAAAACGAGTGTCGGTATGCTCAAAGAAGCATCTTACGGAAGGTTACGTAAACGATGTAGTTACGACCAAGAGAAAATTGTCCCATAAATTTGGCCTCTACGTTGAAGTCCAATTGGGATGTCATAACTACCAGAAATTTCGATGTCAGCGGAATCAGACTGGTATGCCTTACAACAGGTGAACATTCTGCACTAAAGATTGAAACATCGTGACAAAATAAAACGAAAACGTGTCTTTATATAGCATAATGGCTACACACACTTGGAAACTAGTGCAACGGCTGGGCAACAGATGTATGATCACAGCCGGAACTTTAAAAAAACAGGTTGCATGTCAGGTTGAATGTAACAGTAACGAACACAACTAGCATCAAATACTCCCATACACGAACATAAGTAATGCCATACATAAAACGCCGATAGCCAACCCATTCAGACCTGTAGAAGAGGCAGGAGTTTGTCACAGGGAAAATCAAAAATGAGAGACTGTTTGTCATATACGTGCATGTATTTACATACACGAATAAGTAACGACACAGCCGATTAAGATCAACGAAGAAAAAACAGTCACAACGGCACATGTACCACAGTCAACACAAAGCAGTCTGACGGCACGTGTGCTGCGCACAACACTACATGGAGACCCGTTTTTCGGACGCTAGGTGCCTGCCGAAAGAAGCAAAGTACGTGTGTGCAGGAACCAAATACACGCACACAAGCCAAATACGTATGATATGTGAGAGATGATAAACACATCGAACTCATTAACCAAATGTGCATCTGAGACTCACTTTGTCTACTCCAGCCGTCAAAATGTAATTCCCTTTTTTATTCCATTTAAGCGCGAATATTGGACCCTTGTGCTGACCCAAGGTGGATGCCAGGTCACCTAAAAATCCATACGACAGGACAGGAATGATGAAATGATTTTTCCACACAGGAAAATGGACAGAGTAAATGACCTTATTTGTTGTAAAATATAAAACAAGTCCTACAAAGGAAGTAAGCATGGTACAGAGCTGTACTGGATTCGGTATGAATTACGTGCACAGCAGACGGGTAACACGGTTAACAGAGGGACGGTCCGTCTCAAAACGTGACGGAGTTGTGATTAATTGCTTACCGTCCATGTTCCATACCCGCGCGAAGCCGTCGTAGGAGCCGGTTGCAAGAAAACTCCCATCGGACTAACAAAAAAGCGAAATAAATATAATGTATGATCACATTTTTTGAAAATGAACCGCACTGTAAACATCCGGATGATGATAAAAACCAAAAACCAGAGATGCATGAGGTAAATGTTAAACCAGATCATCAAAAAGCAGCGTACATAGCAGAAGTTGCGGTTAGCTAGAAGAGCCATGGATAAGAATGTGGCAGTAAACAATACAGATCTATGAAAATAACACAAAACCTAGTGCAACCAAAAGTGTAGTGATAAACAAATAGGAGCGAGTAGAGGAAAAGAGGGCAATATATTGAAGATAGAATAAATTCTTACAAAAATTATTGTGCCATACTCGACAATATCTCTAACCCGACTTACACTCTCACTTAGTGTTCAATGGACAGAAGCCAAAATCAACGTTGGTCGTTCTATGCCTTTTCGGCAAGCAAATGTTTTGCCACCAGGTTACTTTCTCCGATCAACCCCGGGAACCTGCAAATGATACTCTACGAACAAGTGATGGGTGACGTACGAAGCACGTGCTGGAGTCAAAAACATCGTCCAGTAGAGTACCAGACCCGATAAATGTGGACGCGGAAACAAGGCAAGGTCCAGGGCTGCCAATAGGCATGTTGAAACTTAATTTGAAAATACTTTCACGACCTTATGAGGGGAAAAACAACTCCTGATCTGTCTAGTAGCCTGTGTTCTTCTGCGGAAATTCTCGGCCACTTAACATGCGGTGAATAATCGCACAGTGGTCAACTGCCCGAACCGAACCCATTGGCTAAAAGTTGTGCCCTGACAATCCCGGAGACAGCTGTGAAGTCGCTGATACTCTGTGAGACGTATAAGTTACAAAACATCGAGCAAACACAATGACATCACATTGTTAGCTAAAAACGTCCTGTTATTAAAAACAATCAACTTTCCCAACGATTCTTCTAATAACCAGGTTTGAACCTGAGACTTTCCGTTTAAGACTCCCGGAAATTTAGTTCGCATCGCACGCTTAATGTGCAGTTGCGATACAATGGGGATTTATATGGATACACTGATGACGCCGGGATAGACACGTCTGAGTCCATTTCTGGTTATTACGTGCGCAAGAAGTTTGGAAGGTGAACAACTATGAGCGAGGATTCAAACACACCAACATCCCGAAGATTCTATACGGCAGGGTATCTTTCACCAAGAAAAAAATAGGACCAATATACGACTTAAGCAGCGTGTACAAAAGCCTCGAAAACAGTGGGTAGAAAGGCTTTCGGAGTCGATAGTCGGACCACAGCGGACAATCTCTTGCATGTGTTAAATTGAGGTCACGTTTGCCCCGACTACGTTATGCTCAGGACCTGCGCCGCAAAACAACGGTTATGACGATGCTGACAGCCCTACATCTCTCAAACACACCACCAGACCTACGAACATGGTAGGCCGGAGATTGTCCGATGGCGCGAGCATGCGAGATCAACGATCGATAGAACCGTTAGGTGGCATCCGATGCGAAGGCTGTCGTGACTGTGTGTGTCCATGCTACAACAGAACGTCGGCCGGCCTGTTGACAACGTGCATTAGAGCGCAAGGCGGACACACAGTGTGTCACGCCCTTCGGAATAGTTGCCGGGCTGTCGATCGGAGCCGAAGCACGTGAAACGAGCTGTGACGCACATATGCAAACAGAACGCAAACAAGGCGATCGATACGTACAGTAACACAGACATGCGGGTACCACGTCAGCGTAAACACACCAGATGCGAAACGGCATCAACGAGAAGGGTAGAAATATAGATTAAAATGTTGAATGTACTTTTCCAGTGGATTTGGCAAAGGCGACGACTGCGGTGGAATACTAAACAGCTACTCTTATCAGACAGATAACCGGGCAGAGGGGAACTAGCTACAAGCTGAACCAATGAAGAATTCAGACACGCAAATTCCACCTTGTTCTGGTATGCGTTAATATATTTACAACACAAGTTGACCTAACCACAGCGAATCCCACGTGACTTCTGTTTCTTTGTTAACGTGATTTTAACCACAACATTCCGGAGGAAGGCCAGTGGAGATGATTGAAAAGCTGAGTAGTATTATAATTTGTGTGTGCCCTTTTCAATCCATTACATGATCCTTAAACTGTCTGATTTCATTTGTACCAAATATGGTGCGGGTATTATACTTATACATACTCATATACTGATAGGTCGTGTAACTCAACCTGATAAATAAGGATTACGCCATAATCAGAAATATCACACTACAGACATAAGAAACGCGTTTGGGTAGGGGAAACGATTAGGTTAAAAATAGAATCACCGATCGAAATTCACAGTAAAATATGCGAGGACCAGTCTGGTAGAATAGGCGCAGACAAATAGTAGAAGTGCACACGCATACCCACATGAGCACACGCGAGAACAGACATATCAAGGGAAAGGGGACAGACAATCAACCGGCTACAGTGATAATGGTAGTAAGTCAGTTGGAGAAATAGGACAGAACTGATCGACTCGAGTCACTTCAGAGAGAGATTGTGTAAATCTCGAACTTTTGATTAGAAATCAAACTTTTAAGCGGATATAGCAGCGTAGACGAGAGTGAACAGAGAAGTGGTAATTCTAAGGCAAGGGCATGACGAAACACAGCAGATGCGCGGAGATTTAATGAAATAACCGGGATGTGGATGACTCACATTCCAATCTAAGGATGTTACATCTTTATTACTCAACACAGGCTGGCCATCCCGATTGACGTAATGGGTGAGAACAAGTGGTCGAACGGGTTCTTCTAAGTTCCATATTCGCGCTGTGGAATCCCCAGAACTGAAAGGTGACAGCATAAATGAAAACTGTACAAGTCTGACAAAAAAAACAATAAAGAAGACAAACGACAATTCTATGAGAAAAAAGAGCACACGTTTGAAAGCGTTTCCAACGAATGGTCATTTTGGTAGTGCAAAGACGATAAATAATAATTTTCCAGTTTCAAGAAATGTAACATAATGCAGCTAACATGATGTCTGCTTGAGTAACACAAAGGGAAAATTTTTATATAAGGATAGTGTCGAATTTGAGTCATGGAGAGGACCACAGAAATGATCTGTCGCAACTGTTCCGTTTCTCATTGGTTTTTATTCTTTAGTATATCGGACATCGTTCTCAACCAAAAGCGTTATCCTTTGAACTCCCGAAAGATAGAGGAGGCTCCAACGTAAGTGATTTCACACCACAAACGCAAACCATACGCTGCCGCAGGTCTCGTCACTTCTAGCCTATTTCATCACTTGCAAAGAAAGCACAGTCTAACAAGCGTTGAGTGGGCCAATGTAACGAAGCCTGAGATCATTAGGCTAAGAGATTGACGAAGTCTGTCAGTCCCGGAAGTACGTAAGGGAAATTTCATCAGGGCTGACGATGTTCCCATTACACGCTGCTAATGTTTCTGATATCGAAGGTCAAGGAATGGATAAGTTTGGAACACCATCCGTGCAAATGAACCCGTTTTCATAGTCGTACAGTGAGATCACTTGCACAGTGACACACGTTTTTTCACGAAGAGGTGGAGAACATGCTGGCGCCAAACACGGAATAAGCTGGCAAACATCATCCGAACTTTAGCTATACGATGTATAACGACATCGGACATTGCACCAGTGTAGACACAGCTTCCAAGGTACATGGACATTTCGATTACCCCTAACGATTCACCAAGAAGAATGAGAGCAAACTCCGAGACATGCCAATACCCCAATAGCACGTTACCTTTGATCTGGTTAGGGTGTTCTGAACCTTACGTGAACAATGACTTCTGCATACTCTACGTCGAGAACATATCCATATCATCACATTCGCAGCCTGTGATTAGCGGACCAGTTAATAAGCTTTTGGATGCAGTTCACTCTATCAGCATGCAAAGCACACTTTATATGAGGGTGTGTTGGAGGCATCCGCAGATTTCGAAGCTGGCCTTAACTAAAGGAGATTGCTGAGATGCCTGTTTCTTGTTATCGAGGGCCGATGTCTAAGTTGGTTCATACGCTCTTCGAATGGGGTCCACTCATTCAGGGTACCAGGTGTAATTGTTGTACCCGTTTAAGTCGGTGATTCGAGTACCATTTCTCCAGGAATAACACATAGCCGTTAGAGAACCAGAATGTTCATATGCCACGCAGACGGCACGCTGTCCTGTGGTTCGGTAATAGCCACTATGTCACAGTATAGTCAAATAACTTGTGTGGCGCATAACAAGAGACCCAGATGCCAACCGTGAGCTCGCCGCGTTCTGATACTACCAGTGCGCGTCGTCTACGATTGCATATTCGTCGGGAGACTTTCTGATTTTGTAGTTAACCATCGAGTGCGAAGTGACTCTATGCCACAGTCTGGAGGCGCGTCCGGTGTCACCGAGGTGGCAAAAACGGTTACCAAGACATCAGGTCTGAACAATGAACCAACTGCAGTGAAATCATACTAGACAGTAAACCAATTTTAGTAGCTCATAAGCTGCCTTCATAATGTAGAGCACGTGGCATATCGGGTATCCTCATCATAGACAGCAAGGCATCAGTGGTTCTCGATAATGCATAATTCTTACATGGAATATGTGCAGGAAAGGTCGTCAGTCTGAACGAAAACACCAAAGATTATTAGAAACTGAACCTTGTATTTTGCTATACGTTATACAGTGGAAATAGTCTCTTCATCAATGTAAACAGCACAATGTTATTCACCATATTACTAACTGGACACGGCTTAATAAGTCGTTATATAAGAAAGCTACTTCGCAAAACAAAGATTCCATTCAAGGAAAACAATGTACTGTCAGAAATAATTAAGCTGGCAAATACCTTGAAGTTAAAAGTGTACCATTTCCCAGAAAATATGATACACCAATTTCACTCGAACTCACGACAACGGCAGTACTTAAGAAGAGTGACTGGAATCACCGTGTTCGGGAAACCAGTGGAGAATGGCGATCAGAAATGAAGCATAACAGAGTGCATAAACACAGCATTTGTGTCGAATACTACGACGTTTACATCTGTTACGTGTCAGTGTTTATGCAACCGTTCACGCAGCAGTAATGTGATCTACGCAAGAAGGATAAACGGACAACGAGCTAACTGCATCAGGAATCACACCGAAAAGTGGTAGAAAGTCGACGGTCCGATTTCTCAATATATGCCGGTGGACGATTCCCAATTTCATCCATGGCAAATAGGACACAGAGAATCTCATGAGGCCAAAACGTCTGCATTTAAATAAATACCACAAAGTAGCAGGTGCATTCAAAAATACACTCCATCTTTTGAAGCCTTGGATGCTGGATGTGAAAATCCACTTAGACCTTCGGAAACAAACTGTCTTAAGAGTGCCGGCATCCTGGTAGCCGGCAATGTGGACTTCTAACCATCGAGATTTATGCTGCATCGACTGCTTAGTATCTTAATTGGTAGTTTCTGACCAGTAGGTAACTGAGTAGGTGTGCTCAGAATGTTTTTGCATACGAGAACATCATGTCACTTACGTCTTCCTATTGCATTATTCAGACAAAATTACCCTCCATTCTGTATTGGGTTGCACCAGTGGCTACAGTGGCTACAGTGACAGTTTCTACTTCATTTTTCAAACCAACGCTGGCGGCACTATATAAAGGTTACTGACCATATGAGTATGATTGGTACGATGTCCCAGTCTATCAGACGCAGGCCAAAAACAGGAATCACATCAGATAATGGCACAGCCCTTGATAGGTTTTTGATTCTAGGTGTGATACAGCGACGTTCGCCTGTAGGTCAGACTCGTCTTCCGAATTGGAACCGTCGCGATTCACAGTCGCCGACTGAGGGCGTTAGGTGGAGTGAAGCTTAATCGGTGCAGTGCCGTGGATGTTGATATTCGGCTGTAATTTGTAAGACAAGTGTAGTTAGTGACGGGTGAGACAATGAAATCCGTCTTGCTTATAACGTTTGATCTCACGTACAGCTTGACTGTTTGCAGTGAAAAGCGCACATGAATGTTTAGACACATTTGTTTTCTACAATCAAGTCCCATCCCTTTCACTTCTTTTGCATTTTAGTTGGGGCCTGTTTTTCTCCCCACGACTGATAGCATCAATGTGAGTCACTGATGTATTGATGTCTACGAAGAAGTCAAAAAAACTAATCACGACGGTTTTCCCTCACAAAAAACCATATCGCCAGAGAGTAAAAAGATGACTGTCCTTGGTAGAGTAAAGAATACCAGTTTTATGGAGCTACACAGATGCGGACGTAATAGAATGATCGACGGCCAGTGTGATCAAGAGTCGAAGAAAACACCACTCGTTTATTTCTTGATAACAACACCTCCTTTGGTATGCTCGGAGAAGTAAATCTCATGGTCCTTATGCAGAGTTTTCGTGAGTTTGCGTTTCAGATTACGATTTTCGTCGTATTCGGAGTCGAGGGAAACAGTCGACGCCTAATCATAAGTTTTGCTGAATTAGCAGAAACCCACTTCTGCTACCTTCATTCTTTCAGTGGAAAAAAACAAACCTTTTCAGAGAGCCTTGACATACGCTTTAGTTGTATCAATGGAATTATGAGTGTTCCAATTGTACGGTCGGCGTCATGTGCTTCAGCAATGCATACTGCGATCAATGCAAAAACTATACGGGTTTGGCGCAACTAGACGGTTGTCAAAGATTTCTACCTGGAGATGACCGGGCTCGTTCTTATCCTTCAGAAGCGTTACTTGCGGGATTATGGGAAATTTGATATAAACAACTATTTTTGCTCTCTAGACGGTGATATTTTTTTTCTGGAAGAGTGCAGAACATACTGGGATAATCATCTGCTCACGGTGGCGTACATGTATTCATACCATTTCTAGATTATCCTCTCAGTCTCCTGTTATTAATTTTCAACCTTCTTAGTAACGTTTTCTTCTAGGATATTCCACGTCACTGTTGAGCTGAGCGGCGACTCGAGACAGAGTATCTTTTGGTCAGGCTCATGGCTATTATGATGATGATCTGCTCACGGCCGACTTTTGTATCTTTGGGACATCCGAAATGCGATGTTTCGATGTTCGATTTCGGAACATGAGCAACCGCCTTAATGTAAACTTAAAACGCACATGTTATCACTTTAACGCGCTGTTAATAGCAAGTAAACTCCAGCCATGGAAACAAAACAATAGGAAGTACGACCTCAAGCAGTATGTAGAAAGTGCACTTAACTGGCTGATCGTCTAAATATGCCTACAAGTGCACTTGGGATATATAAAAAAAAATATTTTTTAAAGCAGACTAGGCAACACACATGAACAGCATTTTGCTAGCTACTTAACTGACGATTCGGTTCACGATACAAAATGTACGGATGTATATCGAATCCGTTACTGGCAAATCTATTTCGTTTTCTCACGATCCATGAAGTTGACGAATATTGTTAGTCAACCTTGAAAAAGGACAGAACCGCGAAATACGCACACAACCAGTGCAAAGATGTTGCCGAGTTCGCCTAGAGACTTACCCAGAGGCCAGCATATCCCTCCGCGGATTCCACGCGCAAATAAATACTTCTGACTCATGTCCCAGAAGTACTGTTATACGCTCTTGGGGAATTTGTCGATTGAGTAACGGAGACGTATTGTTAACTTCGCTCAGATGAACACGGTCAACATCCATAGCATCCGTAGGCCCACGAAAATGATTAACTACGTGCAAAGAAAGAACGAGAAGATCAAAGTACGGACCAGATAAATGACAGAAACAATGCCAATGGCATTATCACAATATCCTCTGGTGCGACTAGGTCACACTATCTATTAACATAGTACGTGCTTAATCTGTTTTATCAACTAGTATGGCACCGAAGACCTACAGATAGTAACATGACATCAAATATACAACACCGACCGTTCGAGTACGGACAACTTGACGGCATTTGACCAACACACAAAACCCAATCTCCAAACAAAAAGTTACACCCAGAAAGCAAAATCGCTGCTCAACCAAGTAGTAAAAGCAGAGTATCATCTATGAATTAACGTCAGTTACAAAAAAATAAGATTAGATGACACCAAACAGATCCTGGACGCCAAAAGTCAGTAGCCACAACTGCAAAACCTGCGAGCGAAGACAGGCACCGCAGAGTAACTGAAGTCGAAATATAGAAACAAGAATGTCTGTTCAAATGATTCACAATTAATTGATGCTGCAAATGTTTCATAAAAGCACCCATCGGGGTCCCAAAAGAGCTCGGAACACTGAAACATAACCCTAGACTACTGATAGATAATTTGACAGACTCGTTAACGCAGAAGGAATCCAGATGGGCCTCGGTTGAATTCGAACTAGTGATAGATCCATGGCAAAACCGAAACAGCACGACGGATGCCTCAAAAGACAAACATACAAGTTGTGTACGAGCCGAACACAACAATCCGTTCATATTTAGAAAGCTTAAAACAATACACAGAACAATATAAATGACACTGTGTGGCCCAAACGATTTTACGTTTGGGATGGCACAAGTAACACGAGACAAGCAAAAAGAAGAGCACACGGCAACACGTGCATAAACTAGCCCTTTGATATCATCACATTGACGCGATGTGACAGCTAGAGTATTCCAATAAGTAATCGTGTTGAAATAAGGAGTGCGATAATCACGCCAGCAGAGTCACATAGGTTAAGAGTTTTAGCGGGCGATAAGTTTCTCGGAGTACACTGCTAGTTATGATGCACTGTCACTGCTCACTGCCTTGCGATACATTGAGTGAGAAACTCGCCGAAAATGGATAAGTGCCCCGGTTCGTAACATGAAGGGTTGGTGATTCGGCCTTCAATTTAGACCACTTTTATTTGATGAGTCCAAAGACAAAAGTGACCGTAAAGTGTTGGTTTGAAGACGAACATCACGAGATCCTACGTACATGAAGTGTCACAAGAAAATCAATCCAGCACTGTTTTGTAGCATGAACTGGATATACGCTGCATCCAAGAGAGTGGATAAGCGAAAAATTGTTAACCCCACTACATCATTCCTACTAACACGACTCTCAAAATCTTATAATTAACCACCTTCATCATCTCCTTACCAGACCCTAATTAGAAGGGTAATGTTAACAGCACCATCTGGCAAGTCATAGTCCGTATGATCCGGTTTCTAATTCCTTTCATCAGCTACCTAAAACAAGAGTATGAGTTAAAGCAGGTTCTGTAATCTACATATTCTAAAATAAATAGCAACACGCTGTTTAACACTGTACGTTGAAGTAGACGTTAGTCACTGTTAAGAGCCGCAAACCAAAGACCAATCAGCGCATCGAACTGACGACAACCAATTTTTGCTCCCGTAAAGTAATACAGCCCTCACTGTTGTCTGATATACGAGTACCTTAAGATTCAGAGAAACACTCCTCTAGCCCCATAGGTATCTCAGGTTAGCCAACGCCGCCCAAGTCTTGGAAATACGCGCCTCCTTCATTTCCTACACCTCCGCCACCATTAACCCAATTTACAAGGTACACAAATCGGTCAACAACATCTATAGCGTCGTTATCTAACATTAAACCTACGTAACCATAGCAATCTTACAGAAGTACTTTGCACTCTGAGGCTGCAAAACACATTCCGAAGTACTTAGCAGAACGCGAAATAGCCCCTAGCATTGTA
>LUCH01007957.1:7954-18334 GCA_013368495.1 Paragonimus heterotremus | reverse complement strand
TCATAGAACGCATCCTTGGTGACATCCGAACAGCTGTCCGTCGGAGCGTACGCCGATATAATGAATACGCAACGTCTTTCTGATTTGCGTCCACAGACTTTAACCGCCGTATTAAGTCTGACAGCGCACAAGCGACTGCTCACTGGGATCCAATCGAGCAAGCATTGATCCGCTCTGGAACTCAGTGCGACTCCCACTCCAGCTTGACCACGAGATTCAGTTTCAGCGTCACCAGAAACCCTGAGACAGAAGCCCTTGGATCGACAGTTACCTAGAGGTGAGCTCAAATGGATAACCGTGCCAGGATCGTAGACTCGCGTCTCCGACACACAGCAGCTATGGTTCAGCTTCCTATTTACGTCCCTCCTAAACTGGCTATATGAACTGCCATACGGAGTGCTCCATCCGGCGCCTGAGAACTTTACCTATTTTGAAAGCCAACTTATCTGCGGTTGTTCAGCATCTCTTATTCAATGTTAATCCGTTGAATACAGTGGGAGCAGAAATGATCCATGCTTGGTCTTAGATGTAGCCTACTGCCTGGCAGAACTCCTTTATGATCTGTTTAACCAGATCCTCCGGTCCGACACTTCCCCAGTTTTGGATATGATCCTCTCTTACATCTGTATTTTAAGCGAGCAATCGATACCTCCATGTTAAAAGTCAGTCGATCCTCCCCATGTTGCATCCAGAGCAAGATAATAAGCATGTACTAAAGCACACCGTCCTCAAACCTTTCGTTTCGGATAGCCTTTCCTCTTTTTCTTAGCATGGTTTCCTCCTGACTACTCTAAACGGGCAGCGGCCAGAGGTAATGGTCTAATCTCAATTGCTATCTTTCTCAAGTTCGCCGAAGCTTTCGACCCCATTTCACACAGCACATAATCTAGAAGCTCGTGGGATCCCTGGTCATGATTCTTTATCGGGTCTTCTCTTGACAACAAATTTTGGGGTAAAAGCCAGATACGATCTTTCCTCTTTTTTTCCAACCTTTATCTGAGTCCTTCAAGTATCCGCACTTGAGTTGTAAGCTTTTGACCTCCATTCGTATCTGACATCTCTAATTCCGTGGTTTTCATACTTTTCATCATCGCTTTGGATTCCAACCTAGGAGAACGTATCTAGAATTTGTCCAAGGGACGTTCTGGTAGTCAGTTTTCCTGAATATCCAATAAACCTGTGGTGCTCGCTAACGTAACTGGTTTCTTTCTGTGCTCATATTCATCACGAAAAATCACATGAAATGGCAAACGTGTCACCGTGTAATGCGATATCGCAGATTTATTAGACTGTCTGCGACATCATCTGAAGTTCACTGTTTGTGTTCAGTTACTTGTATCAAACGACACCAATGGGTGAACAACGATTTTGTCAAAAAGTGGATATTTGGTAAAGGGGCAAACGAGTTTATCTGTTCAATCTTTTAAAATATGTAGATTGATGTGGCTGGGAGGTGTATTAAGGACGCCAGTCTATTGTCCCTCACTTCAAGCACTATGCCGATGCTGCAGTCAGTTGGCGTCAGCTTCGAGGCTTGGTATAGAACAATGGGAGTTTTCTCAGTATGCTAGTGATGTTAAGTCGAGTTCGTCTCTTGGACGGATGCTCTTTCGACTTACAGTCAGTGGCTGAAGGAGTCAAAATTGGCGGCTGTTCGGGTTCAGTAATGTGG
Organism: Paragonimus heterotremus; assembly: GCA_013368495.1. Classification (NCBI taxonomy): domain Eukaryota; kingdom Metazoa; phylum Platyhelminthes; class Trematoda; order Plagiorchiida; family Troglotrematidae; genus Paragonimus; species Paragonimus heterotremus. The sequence goes on along the minus strand of LUCH01007957.1, from coordinate 16,662 downwards.
CTACTGTCGCTGTTTGGTAGTTGTTTATATTAAAAATAAACACACACTGCAGCGATACAGTTAAAGCCACAAAGAATAAGGCTACCTCACTGACGTTGTTTTTTCCATCAACACCTTTCTCTACAAGGTGTAGTTATCGTGATGTTGATTGTATGAGCTTAGACATGAGGTGTTTTATATTAAGCTCTATTCCTCCCCTTTCTTTTTACCTTATGTTGGGAAATATACGCGGAAACTATTGATGTACTGTTGTCGATGAGATGCAATAGAACAGAGTCCAGTAATCGCCTCTTTCACTGATCTTAAGGAAGTACATGCAACACAGATTGAGACAATATCTGATTATTATCTGTAGCCGATCATTTGACATTATTCAAGGATGTGGCTTGACAAGCTATTGAGGAATATGTATCTCTGAGCGTTATTCCCTTGGACAAAGTGAAGTAGTAAATAAGACGGAAGGTCCATAAATCTGTTTGCCAAACGTAAGGCTTGAGATGTCTTTCAGCATGAAAGTATTAGAAAGGCTAACAGTGCACTGCGTTGTTCAACAGATGTAATGTAATTGTTGGGCGCGATCGTGATGACTGTCTAGGAGAAGTTGCTAAACACCTGAAAGGTGACCCCTATGCATTCAGTTAGTCTAGCTGTAATCCATGCGTCCCCAGTATTGCCATCCTCGGGGGTAGGGGCTACAGTAACCCAAATATAGGCTACTTTTGATACCTCATCCTTCCTGATGCCACTACTTTCTCGACTCCATTGACCGGTGTTACGTGGTCCTGTAGGGATAATGTGATATCCCGGATGACTGTACCCAGAACATTCAGGGACCTGCAGGCCCTTAAATCACTAGGTCCTGATAATGTCCTGCCTGGATTTCGCAGAGACCATAGATTTCTTGACATCGATGAGAGTTCTATTTTTCCATTTGTTAATAGGAAGTTCCATCTCAATCGTATGGAAACATTCCCATCTTAATAAGGATGTAATTTTAGCAACACTTCAAAGTATTGGTTTGGTTACGACCATCGATGTTTGTAGAAGGCATATTTGACTATCGGATGTGATACAGTTTGTGAGAGAGCAACGCTTTGCACCTCAGAACCACAGATTCCCATGAAGTATATACACAACTAGTCCGTTGTTAGTTTCGGACTCCAAAACCAATATAACTGGCTTTTTTTGTGATGTGCCTATAATGTCTTCATCATCATGAAAGTGAGAAATACATCAATGGTTCGCAAAGGTGTTTAACTGTCATACAACCATGAGAAGGTTGTTGTTCAGAAACATAAAGAACTAAAAGAAAGGAGACGTAACTGCTAGAGAGAACCAGCTGTCTTGGACATTCAATGTCAAAGTGTCTACACTTTTGTAAACAAACGACCTAGGTATAGATGGAAGTAATGTTGTACCCATCTACTAATATATCTGGGATTTTCGCGGAATCATTTGACATGATTGACTTCGGCATCTTGCTAATCAAGTAAAGTCTTGTGGCACGTCATGTTGATTATTATTATTCCGTCTTCACAACAATTTTTCCTACCAGATGGTCAATGTAAAATAAACCCACGGGGCGTACCTCCAATACAACTTGCTGCGAGAGACTTACAATAGAGTTCATTTCTTGGGTCTTTGTTTGCCCGTTTTGATCATTTGTAATGTCTCTGTTAGCGTGTAACGTGAACATCTGCTTTGTACGGATAACGTAATATCTGTGCGCATGCACTTGCTCATGTGGATAGGGAACTGCATAAGACTTATCCGGAAAAGCTGTATCTCTGAACAGTTAAGGATCGTCTTCTCTTTGAAACAACAGGATACGGTTCTCATTGCTCAAACGTGTGCTGGACCCTCTTATTTAGAACCCAGATGTGCATGAGAACATTGCACTACTATTATACAAAGCCAATAGCTTCCCGGTTTATTATTTAGCTTGAATTCATTCTGCCTTCCTTCTTGACCTATTTTTCAGCTTAGCTATCACCTGGAACTGAATATACAAGCTTATTTTTCTTTCTTGGTCATAACTTTAGGCCACCTGTGGATGCTTAACGAAGGGCCACCAAACGCATTTTTAAAACTCCAACCGTGCTGCAGGTTTCCCTACTCGAACAGCTGAGTTTGTTCATTCTTGAAGGTCACAGTCTTTGTGGGGTCGTATTATTTTTCCCCAGAATTCTACAAACACCTAGTTCTTGTAATGATCTGGTTCAGCTCAGTGACAGATTTAATCTAAAAGCGCGCTTACGGAAAACAGAGAGGTAGTACGACAGACAACTTTGCTATTCTTTCTTTCTCTCTGCATGTTTTTCGGGGCTGGAACGTTCTTCCCGGTGGAATTCCCACAACGGCTTCCGCGAGCGAGTTCGGATGATTAGGTTGTAAGTACTATACATTCTTCGGTTAACAGACATCCGTACAGATGACAGAACACATGTCACTAAAAATATGCAATCCAGTTATTTTATCTCGAGGTTTTATCCTTGTAGGTCCCTTGAAAATCATCGGTTCGCCCCTCTTCTCCACTTTTGTTATTCCTTACGTCATGATTGTTTTGTGTATGCCTATTTATCCGTGTTCTGGTTTAAGCTGTTTGGGGCTGTGTGACCCCTGAATGCTAGGAATCACTTCAGCGTCTTCTATTCCAATTCATCTACACTCTTCGCTGTATTACTGTGGTTCGTCCCTATTTACCACTTTCTCACCATTTAACCGTAAAAATAATTCTACTGGCAAGATACTTGTTTCATCGATCTTGTTTGCGAGGCGCTTGGGCATGCGTGTACGCGTTTGTGCTCCCACCTGCAAGGTTGAGAGACATGTCGTCAACAGTCCGGGAACCTTTTGGGTCTACGACAGTCCTACTGAGATTAACTGCAGTTGATCAGCACACCAGTTGCATTCGGGTCAATGATTATCGTCCGGCTGTCTTGTTTTGTTGCACGTGAAAGAGTTTTAAAGCGCCTGCCTACGATTCGGTTTATTATTATCCGTTTTCTAGAGTCTTATTTTCCGCTGTGTACCATAGCGTCTTCAAAAAAACAATTGCACACCCCTACCATACTTTTAGCAACCGATCAGTTGACCAGGGAAATGATGTCTGGGTTGTGTAACTCAATTTCGCCAACAACTTTGACCACCTGAATCGTGCTGTTATACTCTGTTGTAACACAAGGAAATCCCCTTCGGTTCCTGAAAGTGTGTCACTAGTTTTTACTGTTATGTTTGCAAACTGTGTGTTCTTCATTTACCGATCTAGCTTCAGCGGTTCACTTATTGGTCCACTTCGTCCTTTCTTCTTTTTTACCGATTAAATGATTTGTGGTGTGCATTTTGCACCTTCACATTTTTTTGTTGCAAGCAGGCAGTTAGGGGCTATCGATCGCCCCAATCTCCTGCTTGGTCTCATCTCATTAACACGAAAGAGTTGGCGAGGTGCCCACATGGATAACGTAAGCACGTAGTGTAATCGCCATTCTTTGTCTATTAATGACAGGGCTTACATTCCGTTTGTAAGCTCGCTTTTTCTCAGTGGGTTAGAGGACTGGCCCATGTGTGCGAAAGGCGCATGTAGGCTGTCGGTATTTGACCACCGTTGTCTCCACCACTTAGTCTGTATCAAGTCGGCTGACTGTTTGAGCAGTGCGACAGTCCGTCGGCGCGTATTTGGAAAGTGCAAGTTCGCTACCGATGACAGATGTAATGAAAATGAGCAGTTTTTGCTGGTTGGTTTTGGTACTCCGTATGATGACAGAACGTCCGTCACGTCAAGCATTGTGGTTGCCAACGGTTGGTACTAGCCGCAAAACAGTCAGGCGGTTCTGTGATCATTCACTGTGTGGGCTTTGGACATTCAGCCGAGCAAGATTGGTAGGTGCCGGCTGCTCGTCTGGTGATTCCGCGACCATCCACCCTACTGGTTGAAAACACTCCTTAACACAGCAGTGCGTTGCAAACGACAACGAACTTGTATCCGTTGGTTGTTGATCTTTATCCTTCCCTTGGCTTCATTATTCTTTCCTCTGCTCTTCCTTTGAGTGCTCCTCCATACATTTGGTACTGTATTGCTCCACGACTTCGTGGACTATTAGGACCAGTGGCGAGCCCGAGCCGCTGTACCCAGGAGTACTGCTCAAAGCTGGAAACGATAATGATTTATTAATGATCTCCTTCCTTTGGTTTTCTCACTTTTCTACTGTTTGTTGATAATGTCTAGTTTTGTCATACCGTGGGCACCGTAAGTGGCTTACGTCTTACGGAATAACCTTGCTATTTTTCCAGTTACTCTCAAATACACCGGCTGTAATGCACATTCCCAGCTTACTTTGATATCTGCCAACTCTAGACAGTCCTTGAAGAGAGTGATTTAGGAACTGTTATCCTTTACACTCGTTTGAGCTCTGTAAACGTAGAGATGAATGTAAACAAGGTTAATTATACTTTAGCACTACTCAGATGGCTCTTCAATCAATTTACTTCTCATTCTTCGGTTTCCACACGGTAGTTACGTTCGGCCATATCTTCAGAATTGGTACACGATCTAGGTGCTTTTTCCCTTGAGAGAACGAGTTGTTTTTTTGGATTGTGTGGAAGCATTTAATCAGGGCAGTCTGATGTAGGAAATCTGACTGCATCAAATAAAGGCTAATAACGTTGAACGCTTGCTTTTTAATGTATTGCTTGACTTAGAGACGCTAGCCTTTCTATATCGATCGTGTTTCTTATTCATCCTTACCATTTGATGTTTATTGCGTAGGATGTTACGTCACGGAGGGATCATACTCCTGAACCTGTACAAAGTAGGCTTGAATGTGGACTTTGTATCTTCTCAGTGCACGTCTGTTTAGGTTATATTATTCCTAACGATCGTGTTATTTCCGTCAACCTTTTATCAGTTTCCAAGGCTAGCCTTGACCATCGGTTATCGTCACAATTCCAATACCGCACTTGTTTTCTACATTTCTGCCTATCGCTTTGTAAGTTTTATTCTATACGTAAGGTTAAAGAATTGTAAGAACGATTTCCTTTAACCTTCATCACCACTCTGTCGCATGCATCTATCTGTTTTAGATGTCGCGAGTTTTGCTATATCCTCATCTACAAGAAACAATCAGAAGGTTGCCAAAGCATTTCCGCGACAGATGGTTAAAGTATCAGAATACACTTCCTGTTAACTATATGCAATGCAATCCTCCACTTTTGGGACGAACTCAGTCTTCGTGTTACTAGTGAGTACAATTTATAATGTCAATATGTGGTATATTCAGCTTCCCTGGTGAACATTGTGACGTGCCACCAAAGTGTATATATCCACCAGAGTCACAAAAATGTTTATGGAACGGTGAAGCGATTGTTATTGGATATGCACAGAAAAACGAAAGAAGCCCAATGTAACTACCGTATGCATTTTTATCCCATCCCAGTTATCCTAAAGCATGGACACCGAAGCTATCTCAACATGTTTTCTACAGCGATATTCTTGATCGTTGGATGATTATTGTTGTATCTGATTCGGCATTACATGCCATTGAGAAAGCTGGAGATTTAGATACTTATATTCTATCTGTGAGTTGTTTGATAGTCACGTGAAACTGGTAGACCCCAGAAGAAAAAATGCAAAGTCGATTGGGCATGCATTTAAAAAGAGAAATGCTTTTACGATTGACAGATCCATCATTTTGCTCCGATGATCAACATAAACGGGCGTTACTCAACAAGCATCAAAAACACATAATACCTGTGAGTTCCGATGGTTATTGTGTTGGTTACTCATCGTATGCATTATGAATGGCTATGTTTTCAATTGTCAGTGGTTTTGTGGTAACATATCGCATGTTTCTTGTCAGCTCCTTGTTGACATCTATGAAGTTTGTACCTTGTGTGACTGGTGTGAAACTGCTGTCACTGGTTCGCCCGTTATCATGTTGCCTATATGAATTTGAGTGTGCCTTTTGATCGGACGAACTTTCAGTATATTTTAAATAGTGCGCTACTTCATTGATCTTTTTGTGAACACTTCTTGGTGATATATTTCCGTTGCTTTCAGAGTTTTCATTCCACTTTTCTAATAAGTCTACAAAGTTGGAGTTGCTTGTTGCATTCGAATTGGCTTTCAGAATGTTTTGTGATACTGACGTTATTTTATCACTTTTGATATCAGAAAAGGAATTATTTAATCTTCCTATTTCTTGAATAGAGTTAGTAACTGAAAGCGACCAAAGGTCGTTTTCCATAAAACGTGTGTTTTTAGGTGAAACGTAGAAACCATGTTGTGTTCGAATACCTTGCGATAATTGGTTGTTCGTTATGGTGAACGATTGAAAACTTTGTCTTGTCTTCTCACGACAGGATTGGTTTACACACCATTCCAACCTTTTGTGCGATTCATTACTTGCGATCTCATTTCGTGCATTGTCAATTGTAGACGTTGGCGAAGGTATTTTGCTTAAATCAAGCACTAAATCTGACGGTTTTTGATCGACTTTTGGGATGCACTTCGCCGGTATAAAAATGGTCTTGTACGTAACGAAAGTCTGACCACACTCCGTCTGCTCTCTTCTAGTTGTAGTTCCTTTAGAGTCTGGTTCACTGTCATGGTCATTGAAGATGAACGAAGGATTTTTCTTTGTCGCATCAACATAGGTACTCCATTTTTGTCTAAAACTGTCGGAAAGTCGGAAACCACCATATACTCGGCTCTCATGTGTTTTTGGCTGATTTAATCGGCCGCTTAATTGTACAGTATTTTGCCCACTTTGAGAACTGTGAGTATTAGTGTAGGATGCTTCCTTGTTTTTTCTAGCCCCGTCAACTCGTTCGTGGGCTTCAGTGGGAACTTTGAAAAACGGAGAGTATTCAAAGAGTTGAGCTGTCAGACTTTCACATTTTTCATAGAGTTTATCATTGGATATGATGTCTGTGGACAATTTTCCAAATGGTGCTTCATTACTCGTGCTGGTGTATAATCTATCGTTCGGTAGCGCTTTCAAACAGCTCTCATCGTGAATAGTTGTAAAGTCGTCGAAACTGTACGCTTTTGTCGCCGGTTTCTTTGTCGGTTCCGTCACACTGTTTGGTACGTATGAAAGATTCGCCTTTATCCACTTTTCAACGCGTGTTTGTTCAGAAGCAGAACGTAGTTTTTTGGAAATTTGTTTCGGCTGATGATTTTTTTGTTCAAGGTAATTTATGTTCGCTATTCGGGGTATTTCTGATTTATGGGAGACGTTTTGTTTCGTGATATGGTTTAAACCGAAGCACCCTCCATGGATCTTGTATTTTTGTTTTACAATGTCCTGTCCATATACCTCTTCTTCATCGGTAAAACACACTGAATTTGATTTGCTTGTATTCTTTATACAGAGAAGTATGTTTTTCGCCATTTCATTGAGATCGTTGACTAGTAGCAGTTTATAGCCTGTGGAATAGATGGCAAAGAAAACTGGACTGAATATGAATACTGTTTGAATTCTATGATTCTGTTGTTTCTGTTAAGTCAAACGGGTTTCGAGACGTTAGTGTAACATATGGACTAGAAGTTACATATAAGTTCAGGTAGCCTAACATTAAGCAGGTAACCTATGGTCTGATGTGTTCTGTGACAAGAAACACTAAACAGTATAAAAACCGACTCTATCTTTTGTCATGGCCTATTAAGATTGGGTAAAGTAGTAATCCATCTTTCTTATGTTATTGATGTTGTACATTATACGATCATGACGCTGAGGTGAGCTAATTTTAAACTGTCTTGAACTAACGAATGAGACTGATTCGGACGCACCTTTGAGATTTCTTCACTTATGACAGATGTGTTATCTCACTATTTGTCGGTTACTTAACTGGTGTTTAGTGTACACACCTCATTGTTGTAAAAATCGACCAATTGAGATGTTTCAGCCTAAAACCCTTAATTCTAAGGAAATTTTACGCACCTTCAGAATTGGTAGAGAGCTGTTCTTAGCTATGTAGGTTGAATGTCATCATCATCATCACCAAAGACATCACATCAGTTTTGCGCAGATGCTAAACTGTCATGCAATGCTACTGAAGAAAGCAGCAAGTCGTACTAAAAGAAGAGTACCTAACTATTAAAAACTGTCTAAGCTCAAACGTCCAGCAACAAGATACCTACACTTTGCTAGTTGACTCGGTAACGTCAGCTTCGGTTTCATAATTTGTTGATTTAATCGAGATTTAAACTAATGTGCGAACTTCCAAAAGAGTCAGCATATCTCTTTCTGTAAGTGATTGTTAGTCATATTTATACCCTTAGTCGCGGGGTGAACTTATTTCGAATATTGTGGATATTGGAATCAAATGCCGTGTTTACGTTTTCCTCCAGACTGTTTGATACATCGTAGGTCCAAGTGGATGCAAACCCAGTTAAAACCAATAAGTTAAGACCATTGCGTACCATCTCTCATCTTCAAGTAGTCGAAGTTATATATATATATATATATATATATATATAGTATGAAATAACCACATGAAGTGACAAATATGCCACAATATGTGGGAGGGCAAAAAAGACATGGTAAGTAAAGAATGGGAAAGGTATTGAGGGGAGAGAATAAATTGCATCGATGTGCAACACCAACCTGATTAACGTCTATTCTTCGTCATATCAAACAGCGTCCTCAACTCTGGTTGTTCAGTGTCCTTCAAACTGCACCCGGGAGATCGGGAGCGCCCTACTGAAG
>LUCH01007956.1:7171-22918 GCA_013368495.1 Paragonimus heterotremus | reverse complement strand
CAGACATTGTTAAATATCGTTCCCCGTTTACATGAACAACGGCACTGATATGAACGGCCGCGGACTGTATTTGCCAATAATCTACCACTACCCTATAAACTTTTCACTTATCAACGAAGAAAACTGTAAACATGTAAGAGAACAGAGTTCGGAATATTCCGTTCGTTCACCACACCAACTACAATCCATTAGAGAACGTATGTTGGCTAATTCCGATGTGGTTAAGTGTTTTTTGTCCAGTCAAAAACAGAGCACTATTGCACCGTCTTGCTGAATTCGCAGCTATATGATTCCTGTTAGCCCGCGAGGATCAGAACAGCATACTCGTAACCAAAGCAAATTGTCAGGAACAGGCAGTAATGAGTAGCTGACACATCTGTTTAGACAGTGTTAAAGACACTCACCCGTTTCTTGCTATCTACCGTCTGTGCAACCTTTACCGAATGCTATTCCTTGTTAGGTTAATCGAATCCGTTGTATTTATCACAGGTTCATTTGACTAAACAAAATATTTGACTAAAACAGTATTTCTGTTACGGAATTTTTGAACACCAATAAATGGCCTTACTAATCGATCGAAGCAACTTCGTCTTGAATCAGCTTGAAGCCATAACCATCCTACAAAAAGTCAATTAAAGTAACATGCTGTTTTTTTGGTTTTTCGTAGAATTGTAATCAAGCCGGTAGCTATTTTCGCTAAATGCCACGATGGAATTTCCTGCTGAAGTTCAAGGGGTTTCTGGAACCTTCAAGGCCCAAAGTCTGTTGAACGGTTGATCGGTCAAGTTTTTCCAATCTAATTCAAAGAAAAAGTGATTGTTTTAGTTATTTGGATCAAAAGTTATAAAGAATCAGTACCAACGATTGAAATGAGATTAACTAGCTTTTGGCGGTTGAAATAAGCCTTTATGAATTCAATGAGCAAGTTACTCCGGAAAAATGTATTGGAAATACAACAAAACCACTACTCCTGGCGAAAAGTCTGTGGAAGTTTTCAGGCATATTGTAACAGCTTCATTTGTGATATTTTCTACAAAGGATTACTTCAATCAAATTTACTGAGTGAGAAAAGCAATGACATTTCAAAAGCATCCATACATTTTACGGATATTTTGCAGCTTGATAGTTTATCCCTTTGCGAAAGACACAGTATTGAATTGCAAAACAGACAGAACATTGTTAGTCGGATGTTGCTGTTCACACACGTGATCGACCAACTTTATAAGAAGATATCTTTTCTCAGAGTTGTTTATCGACAAATATAGGCTTGTAAAAGCTGAATCGTCCAGAATGTTCTCTGAAGCTGCAATCTGTCATCAACACTTGTTCATTGAAAGCATATCGTTTAGCATGTCAATTCTGCAGTTGTCCTTATCGTTCAATTTCAATAAAGATAGGAATAGATTAATACAACATTGGTTTAAGACCGCCTCTGTGATAATCTGCATTGCACAGTTCTATGTAGTTTTTATCACTTGTTCGATACTGTCATTAATGGATAGCTTTCCAACACCGTGGACACAACGGCTATCGAAGAAAGTTTTCGCTTTGAATCTGCAGTCCCCCACTAATAAGTTTACGTTCTCAGTAGCTAGTCTGTTCCACGTTGAGGGCGGGCGGCCTCAACTCCTACCCACAGCTTCCATAATTTCACAAAGGTTAACTCAATAGACCACATCTGGTGGTGAGTTAGTCCAGTGGACCTACAGACCTTATAAGTGGCATCGTTAACCTACCAAAACGACAACTTTGTAGTGGGGAGCTAACGAAGCGCGATATCATGACTGATTGATTTCCACATGGGCACGCGTTTGGCAGGAATGTTCAATTAACGAGCCACTAGTTTGGACACTGATGACGGCGAACGTGACACACTGGCATGCTTTTGTAGTGACCATAAAAAACGATTAGCCTGCAAATTCGTTCATTGCACGAACTTCCTGTACAGGTCATGTTAAACATGGGACTAAAAAGGCGTACACTCATTTGCACGACTGACGTGTGTTCACATACATTGAATGGTAGTACGTTGTCATTCGCCTTGATGGCAATTCTCCAATAGCGCGTACACAGTATTTCGATAGTCGCTTCTGCTCTGTTATCTTCCTGGCGTTGACGTTTGCTCTTTTGTTCATGAATGTCGCTTGTGAATAGTGCACTACTCACAACGAGACTGCCTATTACACAACACTTACAAGAGGGCGCTGAATCAGATCCAAATAGTGGATCTCGGTATAAAATCTTTTTGGCAAGCACCTCGGCTGATAGTGTTTCAAGGTGGCTGAATTCTGGAAGAAATTATTTAAGGAAACATCAGTGAGGATAAAAATCATTGAAATGAACGTACCTTATTTTCACACCTAATACTTACTTACAATAACACGGAACGTTTTTCTACATAGTGAACAGTTAGGGAGGTGGGATAGTCAATACTTAATACTTAGTAGTTTCACAACGGTCCATCACAAACGTGCAAATAAAATACCTCACATTCTATGAAAAAATTGTTAGGTTCTGATCAGTTTTCAAGGGGTTTGTAGATCAGTTTCACTCATGAATGCAGCTTTTTGTTATCCATCGTTTGATGGAAACTGTCGTGATGACACAGTCCGCTAGAGAAATATACCATTTTCATTTTATCGATTTGTAATGGCCGGTGCATGCTGGTTCTCAATACAGCGTAGTCTTCCAAACGCTGAAACGACTACAGAGACGTGTGTGAGGAGCCACGTGTTATCGATCATGGCTCGTGGTGGCCAAAGCACTGGGTCGATGGAGTCGAGCGACTACACTGAAGGTGCACGTACATCCCACTCTGCTCACAGCCAATCGATCTGGCTAGGGTTATAGCGGTGTGTTGAGCCCGTTTGCTCACCCGACGCGGTTAGAGGGCGTGACCGATCGTTAAGCAGTTTTGGTCTGGACTCCAGAATTTTACGCCGTGACAGAGCTCTGAGATACATAACATATGACATACTAAGACTCAGGCCACAACAAGAAGCGAACCGAAGTGGCATTTGTAGTTCTACAAGTTGTTGATTAGCCCCCAATCCCTCTTCAGTCGCACATTTTGTTTCACTTTCTAATGCAAATTCCAACTTGTTTGCCCCAGATAGATTCCACCTCGTAATCCCAGAGCCAGTCAACCTAGTAGCCAAAGATTACCCGGTCGAAATTAATACTAGACCGATCGTTCATCACTTAGTGTCGAACGTTGAAAACCTGTGAGATATTCAGCCGTGCGGTTTTCTACGCCCTATTAATGACATGCGCAGAAAAGATGATCGTTCGTTGGCACCGTTCACATGATCGACCAAAACGACCTTGACTGTCTAGCCTTCAGTGAAATGAAAGTGTGCTTAACCACGATGGTAATAATCTGTAACCCCTAGATTTCTGATCTCATTTTAATGGAAACAAAACCACCGTATAGTCTTTCTCATCAACCACCTGGCCGTACAGTACTGTTTATGTCAAATCCAACTCGGTGGAACAAATGAAGTATGAGTAGTTTTCAACCACATATTTTCTGATTTGTCAAATATTTTTAAATAAACAGTTTCATGTTCGGTTATATTTACGAGCAAAGAGCGTAAATCAACGGACGCGTTCTGATTACATCCTATTTAATTTAGTATGGCTAATGCTTTGGTGAGAATGTTGGGTGTACCGAACAGTTTTCTAAGTTCGTCTTTTTTTGGGATAGGAATTCCGCTTGCAATAACCACCAGGGTGGTCTACTCGTTTCCATTGAATTTAGGCAGCTTCCTGTACGCAGTACATAGAGAAATGTTTAGAAAATTCAGGACAGAACATAAAGTTATGAAAAATGATTGTTCCGAGGAATTAGTGCCTATATGTCAACCGATAAGCAGGAACTAACTTATGCACTTATGCACTTATGCATGTCACGTAAGAAAACACATCACATTATTTGGCGCTCTATGACGGAAGCACACTGTGAATACCATGTTTATGTACGTATGCATGACTCACGCGCGGTCATGGTGCTGTGTCGCCAAACAATCAACTGCTGTGCATTCTACTTTGCTTACACAGCCAGCCACCATCAGTGTAAACAGGTACACCACAAGGCCACACATGATGAACGACCTTCAGATATGCCCTGAGGCAAGTGTACAAAGGAATCTGATAATGTAATCTTGATCAGATTGTGGTGTACGTCAACAACATACACAATGAAGAAGAAAAACAGATGGATAGCCATAATATCTGTTCGATCAATCATAAAATAAGGTAATCGGTCTCAGTCCTACGTGAAGTGTGTTGTCGGTATCACGAGGCTGAAGTGGTGTACCTCACTTTCGACTAATATCACACACGACCTGTATTTCGATAATCCTGATGTTCTAGTTACTCCAACCTATCGTTTTCGGTTAGCTTTTGATCTGCTGCCAGCCAGTGGCAATCTTTTTTCCCTTTGTGTATACACGGCAATCATCTCAGCAGTGATACGATACTCCAACTTGGTAGTTGAATACCTACTCTGCATCAATGCTAACTCTCACCATTCTCATATTAACATTCCACACACACCCCAGTAAATAGTGAATCATCCAGCCAGAATAAATTAGTAGCTTTACTATGTTAGTCGACCAACACAGAGACAGGAACGTACAGTCAAACTTTCTTCTACCTGGTGTGACAGCCTATGAATCTGTGAGACAGCATCTTTTCCAGAAAGCCCCTAGGAAAGGTGGAGACCACTTTACGATAGACATTCCATCTAATTTTCATCAGCTTGTATTTTCAACTTTTCCAAAACCACATAATAGTTGGCAAATACTGATTGTCAATGTTTGTTAAGGTGACTTTTTGATGCCTCCATATTGACTATGCATCAACTTACATCTGTAAGGATAAAACTTTGTGTAACTTGAGCCGCGAGTGAGACCAAAAATGTTTGCAGTTGGCCACCTTTGCATCTTCACAGTTGAGGAAGACAGGTCGATACGTAGAGGTTAGACATGGATTCATTGCTTTATGTCACTCTGCTGGCTTTTGAAGAGGCCATACACATTTCAGTCTACCACCATCAGTGTTGGTTGTGTTTGTTTCTTAACAATGGAACTGCATAGGTGCACTTAGCATTCAACTCAGTCCCATAATTGATTCGAACTTACCCGCTTCGGAAGTGTGGCGTTCCAGTGTTCAAGCCCGTCTGTCGATTTGTTTGAAATCACACTCCAGTCAGATTATGTGAGAGCGTTATTCATCTATGTTATTTCATTAACCTGACCCGAGTCGGTCGACGTTCCCGCCTGCCGTATTGTTGGCTGTGAAGGAAGAGCTACGAACAGTGTAACCCATGGAGCGCTGAAAACTACTGTTCCATTCGTTTGTCCTCTCTTCAACAGCCTCAGTGAACGAACACATCATAATATGGGAGGCCGTCTGTTTCTGTCCTTCTCCACGTAAATGACTAAATGAATAGTCATGATACACTTACATGTTTACTGGCCCAAACAGAGAACGGAACGCTTCTTCAATTCACTTAGTAGGAGCAGTGTGTAAAGTAAACTCCATCCTGAGAAACACTTCAACCGGCACCATTCATAAAGACTTACTGGACCTGTGCATCATCACGGCTGAGGCCTAAGTTTTCGTCCATTCTGGCACTAGCCATGACCCAGTTATGTCGTCGAAACGCTCAGTCGCAGTAGATTCTCAATAATACTCAGGTTGCCCGATCATCTCAAAAGAAGATGGTAACTGTCTTGTTAACCCCAATCGATAACCAGAAATTCGGGACTTCTCAGTTGAGTTTAAACTATACACTTCGTTACAATTGCAAAGTGTCGTATTGACTGCTCATTGGTAGTCGGTTGGTTCGCCTGTATAAACTAAGTATCACGCTCAACTGCTCTCAGTTTTCACACTCTCAGTGGGACCCATTTGAAAAGACACATTAGATTCGACATTCAATCATGTTGGGTCCATGGCCTTGCGTCAAACTCCGACCGCGTTATCTATCATGCAGCAATAATATTGACCACTGCACCACGGACTTCACACTAGACAAAAACGCAGTATTATATACGAACACTCAGCCACATTTGTTTATGAGTGATGCCTAACCCGACTGGAAACATGCAGAATGTGGTCTAACGAGCAAAAATTAAAACTAACTGGAAGAAAGTCGATCGAAAAGCAATGTCGGTTTAAGTCAATCCAGTTTTTATAATAAGCAGCAATGTGTTCTGTTCTTCATGTATACTCACCACACTCATTCTCCACTACATACTGTAGATTATTTCGAGGCGCTATACTCCATACTGCCGACAACGCAATGGTTTCCCATTACACATACGTGCATGCCCAGATGAACGCGCAGATTCAAGATCGGATTGGTGTTCAATTAGCTGGAAGATCAAAGTTAAGGTGCAATATCCTGAA
Source organism: Paragonimus heterotremus (assembly GCA_013368495.1). Lineage (NCBI taxonomy): Eukaryota > Metazoa > Platyhelminthes > Trematoda > Plagiorchiida > Troglotrematidae > Paragonimus > Paragonimus heterotremus. The sequence continues at coordinate 16,501 of LUCH01007956.1, read as the reverse complement.
CGTCTTCGAATGGCAGTATTACGTCATAGTAATTATCATTTGATGACATATGATAAAGTTTTGAAAGGAAAATGATGCACGAAACTTTTGACGTAGTAGTTAGGTACACTAGTTAGTTCCACAAAGAAAGATAGCCCAAATTGTCAACTGACTACAGAGTAACCCGCCGGTGAATTGGACCATTGTACTTTTACACGACAGAATTAATCAAATCTTCACGAAAAATGGTGTTCTCTAAGTTCATATTTATCTGCTGTAATTTCGTAAACACCAACTGCCTCTCCATCGCTCCAATCTAATCCAAGTACTCCTGTCAACAGCAGCGTTGTGAAATGGTGCCCCACGGCTGAAAATGGTGTACATATTTCTGTGTGTGTGTGTGTGTGTGTGTGTGTGTGTGAATTGCCTAGTAGTTTATACATACAGTGAAATGAGTTGTCGATATTCAGCCTCCCTCATGGGCTGTCATCTTTCACAATCTATCTGTCTACACATTCTACGTGACCCTCAAGCACCGCATACCAAGCACCTACATTCCTTTCAAGGTCATTCGTGACCCAGCCATCTGGACGTGCAACTAGCACTTCTTGTTTGCAGACAAGACATAAATCACTAAATGTGATGACAGAGAATATGTCAAGTGATATTAAAGCTTAATATCAAAAATAATCTTTTGTACTGCAACCAAAATTATTTAAACAATGAAATTAATTTTATTGGTCATCTAAACAGCTGAATTCTGACACAAAGAAAACATTCACATTTCTGTTGGCTTTATAAAGCGTTCGGGATCGTTTAGAAGCAGTTACACAGTATTTCAAGACCAAAGTGATCAGCAACATTCCTGAATAGATAGGTTTGCAGATAAGGTTTAAGTAAGTTCGGCGTGTTCATAGTAACAAAGGTCTGAACATCGCTGAGCAATAACAGCGTACTGATTAATCGAAAAGTTTTACGTTATTGAACATTCTCGAATTTTAGCACAGTTATATTCAGACCGGCTTGTCGGTTGTCGCGTTTCGCCATTTCAGTTCAAACAATACAGTTGTTCTAACATAGCAGTGTCCTGACATGTTGTCTCACAGTTTTTCTCCACTACTGAAAAGCGATCGACCTGTTGACTGGAATTTACTGAACACTACTCACTTGTGGTTGTAACTTTTTTTATTCATGTAGATATTACAATAGTTTCCTCTTACCAAGGGATAAAATATGAGACTCATTATTGTTAGAGCTCTTCAGCGATGCATTCCAATAGGACTACCGCTAATTGAATTCCAATTCAAGTTCCCAATTGGTAACAGTGGGGAACATACACTTCAATTTAGACACTGCCAAGTTTCAATATCCAACTGCTCAGCCACATTTGCTTATGAGCATGATTGAATCTATTCAATAATCTTGTTAGAGAACATAACAGCTATCCTCTTGACTTCAGTGAATGACCCCAGGACAAGGACTTCTCAGCCAAGCTGAAATCAATGAACTAATTACCAGTACTGCACACTCCGTTAATTATTGACGCAGTGGTCTTCTGTTTACAGACTGTCTGCCGTTTGTCAACTTTCTTTATTGGTCCAACGTTTTATGAATAGATATTGAGTGCCTGTTGTTAGTTGGCAAATTTCTCACGTTATTCAGCATGTAACCAGTTTATTTGACGGGATTGTTGATCCAACCCAATTCCATTACTTGGAGTGTCTGTATTCTATGCGATACGCGTGACGATTGAACGTGGATTTTGACAGTAGCCTAATGCTGATAGCTATAGTGGGTAACGTTCTGTAACTAGCGTAGATCTGGCACGAATGGAGAAGGGTTCATCATCAGATTGTCTAGTATGCTATCAGCTAACTTAAAAATAAATCAGCATCAGTGTTGTGACCCAAGAACGCGGATGGCACAAGGGTTGTTTATTCGACAAAGCAATACATGAGTTAAGCATTTAAACAAAACCAGACACAAAACCACTAATTTGGACGCGGTATTCGGCCTCAGACCGTCTCGGCTGCCACAGACGTCAATGCTCAGTTCCGTTGAATAGCAGGGACCACTATGAGCGATGCTGCACTCTGATGCTCCTTCCTGCATTTTTCCTGTGGCTTGTACGATGTCAAAATATGTGTTCTGCATCTACTATTGTATAGCCGCGGTATGAGTAGCATAATACGATCGCTCATCTTCACTGCATCAGTTGATATTGCTAGATTCAATTGAACTGTTGCGGGTGAAAAACTTGAAGAGAACACTCGGGGTTCGCTGCCTACCAGAGGCGATGTAAGTGGCATGAAATTTTGTAATGTACAATTCTGATTGGTCACATTATAAGCCGATCACATTTACTTCGTTAATTAGCGAACTATATAAATAAATTTATAGAAACTCCGTCTTTGTTGCCGGCATTTGCTTCTTGTTCAATTTAAACACAGATAGTTTTCATACTGTCCGCGGTCGTCTGGAGCTACAACTAGTCGGAAGAAGATTTCAGCAGTCTCAGTGGTGGGCATCCACCCTACCCGATTAAACTATAATAGTTATAAGTGGATGTGAAATTTCAACTCCCGTCATCTCACCTTCGCCAGTAGATACCGGCGCACAGATGAGGTGAGTCGATTACATCCATAAAGACTGAGAAAAGGCATAGTGGTAGCCCCTTCGTCAAGGACAACCGTCCGCAAACCACAGGAATCAACAACCGAAACGGTCAAAACTCAATCACGTATTAGTACCGTGATGACCTCAGAAACTTACGCGATTCAAACGCCCAGAGGAGGTAAGATGGTTGGCATGTTAATATCTTCCATTACCAAACAATCGTTTTACTCATAGCCTTTTATCAAGATGCACGTTATTCGAAGTAACTGTACCCACAACTTCCTATCCTCTTTTTTTGGTACTTTTAAGTCGCAGGCTAGAGCTGGTTTACTGTTTACTGTTAATCTAATTAGTTTTAGTATTATAGACATGCACGTCTATTGCTGGTCTGCTCACACTTATTCATACGCACCTAGACAACGGTAGTTCAGACAGTAGTCTACAGTATTCAACTAAACTTCTTACGAACACAGATTCTAGTTCGCCGTACAGGAGGTACGAGTGTCTTTTGGGACCTGTTAATGAATTATTGGTTTTGTACATCGCAAAACACGAAGTTCAACAAAACTTCAATTTCATATTCCAACTTGTCCAGTAGTATGTACCCGGATAACTCCGTGCATCTAAGGGTGGAAGACACTCTACTGGTAGAACCTGGTTCCAATTCCTAAAACAGCACTGCGCAAACGGCTTTGCTCAACAAAGCAACCGCATTGTTTTACCGTTCAGGTCAGTTTGTGTTTAACCAGTAAGAATAAAGTATATAAGCTTTTGTGCATACTTTTAACTACCCAATACTTCAATATGCATTCCGTGCAGGTAAGTTCATCTATTCGCAAACAGTGTAACAGGAATGCCCTCAGATTCTTTTCGTACACTTCGTGAATAATCCCACAATACTGCTTTGTTTTAGTCATGAGAACCGAAACAACCTAAAAGCGTGTACGAATGAACCAGACTTTCTGGGCCGACGTTTCTATATGGAGGCTGACCACAAGCTAACAGAGCGGATTAAATCGGCGAAGGACCGCCATGGAAAGCAGACCCGTTGGGTCCTAAGACTTCAAGGACAAGAATTTACCATTCGCCGTGTGTCTGAGAAAGGGAACTATGTTCCTGATTTACTACCTTGAGCGCAGCACACTGGTGAGGTCGAGATACACGTCGCTGGAGTCGGTAATATCGAACCTGGAAACGATCTTAGAAGGTTACGCACAACACAGAGTATGGGTACGATGATTACTGACTAATTACTGTCGGCAGGACGTATTCCGGAAGGCAAAAGATGCCTGGAACTGAAGGTCCTCAGGTTGCACTACCCAAGCTAGCGATTGTACAGTACGGGGATTTTAATGTGTCAGCTGGAGGTGAGTATGAGTGTATTGGTAATACGGCAAAGATGAGTTAGATGTTGTCGAAATTATGAAGTGCTGAAGCCAAGAGCTTGCATTTTGGGAATGAAAGGCGATGTCAACAGTCATGCACCGGTTTACCAACAGTGTTAGCTGCTAAACGGCAACAACAACTGGAATCACTATTTCACTCAGCCAATCTTAGTCGGCAAAATTGGGGAATTATGTTCAGTAAACGTGATGGTCTTATTTCTAGTAACCAATGACTCAAACCAGTATATCGTCGTCACCACGGAACATTTCGCAAGAGTGTTCGAAGCAACCACTTTATCCGGTCAGCGCGCAAGCACTGTATGCAGGGCTGTGATGGAACATATCGTTGTAGATTGTGGAATGTTACGAAGCATATTAACCGAGGAGTTACGAAACTGCATGGGGCGCTTAGAAATCAGGAAAATTAGGTAATCACTATGGAATCTCTTGCTGTAATCACACTCGGGATGGTCCACGTGGACGAATTTACACAAGTGACTGTCATACTTTAGCGGTTAGAGCAAACCACAATGTAACGCCAAAGCAGTAGGTAAGGAGACTGGTTCGCCCTCTGATACCAAATTAGCTAGATTCGCCTTCATATCATCAATAGTACATGAACAGCAGTCGTTCGGCTAAGGAACTTTGGACCGCATCACGTCAGTGAGGTCTGGCGCGAAGATACAATTAGACTGGATCAATATATTCAGGGCTGGAATCACCCAACTCGGTTCAGAGACCAATGTCGTTTTGTCTCATCGTATCTGAGCTTGGTTTTTCTAATCAGGTAAACACGCTGGCCAAATACTCAGTGGATTTTTAGATCCGTGTAAGGCACACAAGATTGCGGGTCTGTTGAATCAAGAATAATGCTCTGAATAATGGACTTAGCGCTCCATGTATCAGCAATGAACTCACTTCGTACGTCCGAACACCACCTGTAGTGTATAAATTGGACTAATCTCTACTTAATGAACAGCAGTTCTGCGTTCAGTGGAGTGAAGTTTTGTGAGCTTACTTGATTTGACCTTTTTCACCATGTTCATGGCAAACAAGAAATGGGAACTAGCAAGTGGATTATAAGTGAAACTCACTACAAAATGGACACCGGTTGACGAGCTTTGTGGTGGGTAAACGTTTCAACAGCATTGATACATGCTTAGAGGAATGGTTCTACTGTGCTGACGAGCTGGATGTACTTCGAAAGGGTTTCTTGAATGAAGCAACTAACTATTCCAGCCACCACATTGCATTCCTGTTTGTGAACCTGACCATCCTAACTAAACAACGAATCTTACCTCGCCCGCTGCATATTTGTGTTGTCACAGTTATCAAACAATCCGCCCATCGAATTATCGGCTGACTTGTTCCCAGTTACATCGTGCACATTGAGTCAGTAAACTTGAAGCGAACCATCTGCCAAATGCGTCTGGCCGGCTTACCAAGGTGTGGAACGTTTGTGTTGATTTAAAGAACGTTATTGTCGTTCAGATCACAACGTAGGGGGCCGTCCAGCAGCCGGTCAGAATCCCTGACAAAATGAGCTAACAGGAACGCTGTGCGCTGAAAGCGTCTATTCTACATAAGTTTCCAGACAGATAGCCATCAGTATTTAGGATAGTAGTAACTACATTTTGTGTGTACTGTTGTGATTCGTTAACTGCTACATGCCAGTCCAACCTTTACAGTGAATTGTATTCTCCAGTAATGCACTCTCACCATCTCTTTACTCAGCGGTGTTCTGGACGATATTATGGAAAGCACTACGGAACATTCCAATTATCGTCAAATTAATCGCGTTGTATATGCAGGAAAATGGTGCTAGGAAACAACCTAATGAGTTCATACACTAGACAACCTAGCTTTCAGTGAACTTTATGTAAGATAAAACCAGCTATTTAAGTAGAAATGGGCAACCGTATGGACAGCGGCGAGCCTCTACATTACAAGTCATACTAAGTAAGAAAAATGTAAATGCATATACAGTCGATCTACATCCGAATAGGTGATTCAGGTTTGCGCGTACGTATTCAAATTGGACTACAACAGTCAAATTAGACTAACTGGTTTAGACTGTATATGATGGTGGTTTATGCAATTACAGGGTAAATGACAAGTTGGTAGCGGTAAGCATGTTGTATTTATACCGGGTACGATATATGGCTTTTCAAACTGCTGAGTGCAGCTTGATAACTAATCTCATAAGCTACTATTCCCCATCTTGGGAATACGCCGTTTAAGACTGTGAAGCATCCTATTTACGCTGATTAAACTAGCATATCCGTCTGCGATATTGTTGAGGAAGCAACTGTGTTAGCAACAAAACACACACGCTGGCAACATCATCGTACTTAATTTTTCGGTTGGTTGGTTGTTTCATTTGTCATTAAAAGTAAAATACCTAGACGTGTTTCATTCTGGTAAGGTGTTCTAAAACACGGCCAATAGTAACAACCGAAAATTGAACGAAGCTAACAAGGGGTGTATATAAATTCAAGGTCAGTGAACAGTCTAATGGTTAGAACCTTGACAGTTGAAACGTCAGACTCAATCAGCAGGGTTGAGAGAAACCTGCATGATATACTGCTAATTGGGAAATACCAGAGTCGACTCAAAGACCTTCTGACCAAGTTAAATTCACTGCGCAACAACATTCATTTCAAGTGTGAATAACAGAACAATAATTCAATGACTTTTCTCGGCGTGTTAGTTATTAGAGAATCTGATAGGACTGTGAGGCGCGCAGTGTACTGGAAATCCATGCGGACCGGACAGTATCTTAACTTCCCCAACTTCTTACCGATACACTGCAAATGTTCTGTAGGTTGAATACTGTTCTATAGAGCTACGAAGACATGCCTAGCCAAAACAACAGCGAATAACTTACGATTATTGAAGGATATGTTTCGTTTGAACAGCTGTCTGCACAGGTTCATCGGCCATCAGAGCCAGTTGTGGGTTTACACTGTGACTCAACTTAAACTGCGGAAGAAGACAGTGTCCATTTGGTCATCCTGCAAGGACAGAATCCTGATCAAAAGTTAGAACGAAGTCTCGAACTGGGTTTACATCGGACCCTCAGCGTCGCCCAGACGAATTTCCTCACACGCATCAGAAGCCCGAACCTGTTCTCCTGGCTAGCCATTGTGTCTGTTCTTTCACTTGCAGCTTTGGCGACACTTACACTTGAGGCACAGACAGACGGCTGGAGAAACGGGCTAGTCATTGTGTCAACCAGACAGTAGCCGTGTCCCGATCAAACTAAGCCTAACCTCTTCAATCGGTCGACATTTCGTACAGATCAGGTACACAGCCGGAGTAGTTTCATCATTTCGTGTGATCACAGCGTGTAACCGAGTGAGACTGCTCAGGTTTATTGGGACCTTGTTAGTCATCCACCCAAAGCTTCCGTTGTGTGCCCAAAGGGACTTAGTAGTTACACCACATCTACGTTGATTTTCCTAACCAGAGTCAAGGTGGGCAGCCCCGGGTAAGTATTTATCTGTGTTCAGTCAGCAGCTGGTTTATTTTCAACGTTGGGTGTTAAACGTTTGCGACTGAAAAGATTGGCCGAAGTGGATTCATCTCACGATCTTAGTATTTTCTCTGTAACACACAGACTGACAAAGGGGATAAATGGTTTTGAATTGAACGGTTGTCAATTTCCTTCTGCCGGTCACGATTGGCAACCAAACAATTCAAGTAAAACCAAGGAACACTGGATGATGAGAGAGGGTTTCGACGGAACTGTCAGACGACGGCATTCACTTGTGTCCAAATAGGATCGTGCGTGATGGGTTGGAAAATAGACATTTGCTAAAACTGTTCGTTCACATAAAAGTCGGTTCCCCTGTTAACAAAGGTAGAGTCTTCCTAACTTGGCAGTTGGTACTAGTCATACTACGCTTGAGATTTCCGATGCACGATTTACCTTACGTCGTTATAACGTTTGAGCACGCATGGTTGAATCTTGGCTCTCCGGGCCGCAACCGTATAACATGCATTGCATGCGCAGCTCATCCAGGACTGTGCTTTGGGAAATGACACACGTGCTGGTTCACATTACGCCGTGAGCTGACTAACCGGAGCGCGCATAACGGTTTCACATGCCGGCGCGTCCGTGCCATGTGGGCGCTCGTTTGATAGACATTTTTGACCCATCTGCGTGATCCAAAAACAGACTGCTTAGTCCCCGAAGCAGCTAGATTGTTTGAGCCCGAAATTGGGCTGAGTTTGACATCGGTGGCTAGTGGTAAATGGTTCGTAAATCATTCGTTGATTCCGATTACCTGGATAGACTGAGGACAGCAAGCCTGTGTGTGCTGGTCGACAGTCCAACTGTCCTCTAACTTGGCATGTAGAGACGGGCCAGAGGGTTTAGTGACGTAAGATTTGACGGGAAAGACATAGCTGAGGGGACGATGTTAGCCAGAGGAAGGCAAGCTGGGTTTAACGATCAGCCAGCGGCCCGTTAAACATTACATTCACAGTGCATCAGCAGGACGTAGCCTTGCTAGCAAGTAGCAGTCTCCTAAATGGCACTCGTAAACAAATCTGTTAGGCTCCCAAAATTCACTTAACATCACCGGCCTCCACGGGCAGTATACACGGAATTGCTCGTAGTTTGGTGACACCCTTATCACGGTGATCCTTGTTATTAAATGCGAAAATAAGCTCTATTTTTGTTTAGTTGGCACTGATGCCACGCTCAGGTGGACTTGTATTGAATGTTGACTATAATTTTATGGAATTTACACTTATCTGTTCTGTGTGTATAACATATAAGCCGGACTATGTTTACTCTGATTGTTCGTTACACTTGTGGACCACCTTTGGACAACGTAGAGACATCGGGGGACAGCGTTCGTCCGAAGTAGGGGCTCCAGTAGTAGTCCTGCAGAAAAAAAAACAATAAGAACAAGCAGGAGCCAAAAACACAGTAAGTCATGTACACAGTTTACACAAACGAAGACCAAAATAGTGCGAACAACACGGCATCATGCTCTGTTACACAGTCCAAATTCAGTCCGTACGTATTTGCTAGTTTCGACTGCGTCTTACATATGAAACTTTGACATCCGCGGTATGAAATATGGTTGCAATTTTCGTTGTGTTCATGTTCGTTTGCTGCGGAAGTAAAGTGGCATTTGACCTCAGCTAGTGTACTTAGTTCTGTTAAGCTTCTTATGGAACCTTTTTCATTCTCCACAAACATCTTGTGTTTAATATACGTGTTTTATTGTTCTGGTCATCTGCTGGTACTTTGACGCTCTCCGCTAATTATGAGGCAACTCGATACTTCCAGTATTTTCAAATCTACCTCGTCTGTTAGTTATCTGTAATACTCGAA
>LUCH01007953.1:0-13916 GCA_013368495.1 Paragonimus heterotremus | reverse complement strand
AGACGTTATTCATAGCTAAACTATTAGTATGAACCTATAGTACATACACAGACATTCTTCATAGCTTAGTTCATTCGAGTTGAAGCATCTATTAGCTTGAACACATTCTGTAGTCTGAGACGCTGTTGATATTCTATGTCAATCGGGTAGAGAAGCTTCTAGTGTGATCGTATACAGCATGCTGAGACGTTATTCATAGCTGAAGTGAATGAGGTTGAAGCATCTACCAATGTGTATGCATACTCAGACGTAATTCATAGCTCAAGTGAATCAGGTTGAAGCAGCTACTGTTTGGAACACATAGTACATTCTGAGACGTTGGTGATAGTCTAAGTCAATCGGGTGGAGAAGCTTCTAGTGTGATCGTATACAGCATGCTGAGACGTTATTCACAGCCTAAGTGAATGAGGTTGAAGCATCTACCAGTGTGTATGCATACTCAGACGAAATTCATAGCTCAAGTGAATCAGGTTGAAGCAGCTACTGTTTGGAACACATAGTACACTCTGAGACGTTGGTGATAGTCTAAGTAAATCCGTATGTGAGAAAGCAAACAGCCGTCGACCCGCACAGTTACAAGGATTTCCTCTGTATTGCAAAACCTCATGTACGTACGAGTTAAATAGCAGCTGATTAGATTGAGAGAGTGCCCTGAAGTGCTTCTTGGCAAACGCAAACGTCTTGGCTGCAATTGTACGGAGGTTGCTGTTAACGGTCACCACAGGACAGGAGGTGGAATATAAAAGGCGATAATTACTCAAAACGCAATGAGAGGTCTGTGACAAAATTGAGAGAACGACGATCAACATAAACCACACATATCGAGGTTGATGTTGAACGCATCATGGACCCAGATGGCGTTCGCATCATACGATATTTAAGATCTATGGCCAGGGAAACTTGAAGCACCGGGAGTGATAATTGGTGGTCTAAGGGTTGGATATTAATGCGGGGGAACATGGCGGAACATACAAATATGGTTCTGAGGTTGTTGGTACTATCGACCAACAGTAACAAGAAACATAATTGTGATTGTTGTGCCCACTGGATAAGTTGTGGATGCTATGAAACAGCGGAATCCAACCGCTGATCAACAGATAACCGTTAGTTACCGGTAGGTTGTTCAGTTTAACGCTTGCGCATCTTCACCCTTCATATCCCCACCACAAAGATTTCCCAGTGTAATGAATTGTATAAACAGAAAATATTGAAGATTTGTCCGAGCAAGCCGATTGCCGTATATATATATACATATATATATATAACACTTTCATTCTATCTCCAATGTAGGAGCCTGGCTGTTCGCCAACTATCACTCCATAGTCATATATGGGAGAGAGAAATTCCGAAGACCAACTCGCCAAATTGTTCCTCACCCCATACCCCACGTAAGAGTTGTATATAGTGCAATATACTTGGATTCGTTATCAAGCACTGCCGCTTCTGATCTATTCAAAGGATGATCCCGGTGACCTAGCCCACAAAGAATGTCTTAGTAAGTAGTATGCGTTCACATTGGTAGCGGCTTCAACCTGATGTACATGAACTATGATTAACGTCTGTCTGTGCAGTATAGGTTCACATTAGTAGCTGCTTCATCCTGGTCAACTTGAGCTATGAAGAATGCATGTGTATGCAGTATAGGTTCACACTGATGGATGCTTCAGCCTCATTCAATTAAGCTATGAATAACGCCTACGTATGAAGTATACGTTCAGACTAGCAGTAGCTCCACCTCATTTTTCTAGACTAGCAACAACGTCTCAGAGTGTACTATGTGTTCCAAACAGTAGCTGCTTCAACCTGATTCACTTGAGCTATGAATTTCGTCTGAGTATGCATACACACTGGTAGATGCTTCAACCTCGTTTACTTAGGCTATGAATAACGTCCCAGAATGCAATATACGTTCACGCCAGTAGCTTCTCCACCCGACTGGCTTAAACTATCAACAACGTCGCAAATACAAGATGTGTTCACGCTAGTGGCTACTTCAACATGAGTCACATAAGCTATGGAGAACTCCAGTATACGCAGTATACGTTCAAACTAGTAGAAGCTTCGACCTCATTCAATTAAGCTAAGAATTACGTCTCAGCATGCAGTATACGATCACACTGGAAGCTTCTTCACCCGATTGGCCTAGACTATCAACAACGTCTCAGAATACAGGATGCATTCACAACGGGGACTATTTCAACCTGATTCAGTTGAGCTATGAATAATGGCAGGATGGGCAATAAACGTTCACATTAGTGGTTGCTCCACCCAGTTGACTTAGACTATCAACAGCGCTTCAGAATACAGGATGCATTCACAGTGGGGACTTTTTCAACTTGTTTCAGCGGAGTCATGAATAACGCCTGCGTATGTAGTATACGCTAGCGCCAGTAGCTGCACCACCCGATTGACTTAAATTATCATCAGCGTCTGAGTATGTAGTATATGCTCACACTAGTAGCTGCTCTTTCCGAGCCACCCTTACCACGAACAATTCAGAGAACGAACACATGCGGGAAGTGATGAAAAATCTGTATTTGCAGCCTTTTTGGGTACATGGTAATCATCGTCTTCGATTCCACTGATTGCCATAGTGATTAGAAGTTTTCTGCAACGCGATAGATACTTGGTGTTCTAAAAATCATAGTGTGACTGACCGAGAGGTATACGTCCCGGTGATCGGCAGGCAGCTTGATTTAATCTGTTTCCGTATATTTCTCCGCATGAACGCTATACGACCTCAATCTAGTTAAAAACGATGCAGCAGGATGAATAGAATTTACTTCTGGAAATTCGCGATGATAGAGTGGGACATGGTACCTTTTTCTTACGCCGTTTCATATACACCGAAGATGGAAACGACCATACGATAGCGTCATTTCCAACCATTTTCAAGAGCAACGTTTCATCGACCAGTATCTACCTGAAATCTTGCAAACAAAGAGAAATAGTATGAATATCGTATAGGAAAGAGAGCTGGAAATGTTATCATACATGTTTCACTATCAAATGCGTTGGTGTTCTTGTTGAAATGCAAAGCAAACAAAGCATGGTCGTACATTTCCCCCTCGACCATATCTTTAAAACATCGCAAAATGAAGCGCCCTAACGCTGTAGGATGACGTATTCCATCTCCAAAATGGTAATGATCGCATTTGGAAGACTTGAAAAAGTGAGCTAACGTCAATAACGGATTATTTTCAAGAAAGTGGTGGAAAAAATGTTTATCACCAAGCTGATACTTTTGGGAGTAATTCAATATATTCTAATTTTCCCATTAACGCTGCTCATTTACAATTGATATACTATGAGTACTTTGCCTGAAATTGCGATTTTAAATTTTCATAAAATATTTAAAAATGGAGGATTCGCGCCAAAAGGACTGTTTTGAGTTTTGAACTCCCTTCAAGGCCGAATCCCGTGGAACGGATGATTGCCCTCTGGCATACTGTATCTACGTTGTTTTGAAATCTGTAGTTGACAATTTAGCATGCGCTTAACTTCAGCCTGCTAGTAGTTCGAACGTTCTTTCTGAATATCAATCGAAACGGTCCCAGCGGGCGCGAGCCGAAGCAACGCAGCAGAGCTTGCAATCCAACTGTCTATTTCCAGCAGTGTTTGGAGATGCGATAAGCAGTTGGCGCTTGCCTAGTCTGGGATGAGCGGCTATGACCAACAGATAAGAGGAAAGCGGTTCGCGATGGACTCCAGCTCACCTGGCGACACTCAAAAGCGCGTGGAATCGTCGAGCGCGTTCAGCGGCGCCCGAAGAGGCACAGTTTAATCGAACTCGATGAACTGAATATCAGATAAGTCGTCAGGGAGAGGTCAAGCATTCGTTACGTCAATTAATTGCACTACTGAAGAAAGTGACGGTGGGCTCGTATCGGTCCTCTTATGGCTGACGTATTCAGAATCGCACGTACTGAACATATAATCAGGAAAGCACGGCTGCATCCGGGATTTTTAGAGAGGCCGCACGACCGCTGGTCACTACAAACCCTCCGTAACCTAAATGGTTACTCCACGGAGAAGGCCAACACGATTTTTTCTTTTGAGTGCATCTTCACCGGTTACGAAGTTATAAGTTTCCAGACGTTTGTCTTCTTCTTTGGTCTCCGTGGAAACGTACATACTGAGGATTATTGGTAAAAACCCTCTGCCCCACCACTTTTCAGGCAATGACTATGGCTTAATCAAATTCACGCCTGACGTTATCTGTGTCGCGAGACGGACCGCCACATTTTATTCACGACTCTAGTTTATCGACTAGAGTGCGTCAACTAATTTAACCAGAATCTCGAAGCCTCCCTCTCTGACCACGGAACCACAAGCGAAATATTAATGAAACAATTTATATTTTGCTTCGACATCTTAACCTAACTAGCAACCAAAGCATGCCTATATGTTTGAAAAATACAGGTCTAAACTACAAAAGGAACGATATAGGTTCGAAAGTCTTGCAAGGAAAAATCGAGAGGGAAACAGTTTCCCCTTGATTATTTGACAGCGGAGTATAAGACTAAAATACGCCGCGTAGGAAAGGGAAGACGTGTGCTTAATAGCAAACGAATATGTAGAAATGATGCGGTCGATGAACAACAAGAACTTCAAGTAGGACTCTAATATCCCGAAAATCATCCTACATGTCAACACTACAGTCAGTGATCCAGTAACATATGCGTTTCTGCTCCATATTTGGTCGCTGTTTCTACTACTGAATGCTGTTTGCTCTCTCCAAATCCATCGGTATAATTCCGCCTGTTAATTATCCGTTTTAATCATTGATTCCGTTAACATGTGTCAGCAGATAATCATTACCATCATGGCCTTCAGCATACCCAACTCGTTGTTCCCAAACTCAGAAATGAAGACATTTATTTTCCTTAGCTTTATCTGTAGATCACATTTCCAGGATCCATGTCCTTTCATACACAGAGCAAATTTTCTACAACGAGACCTTGCTATAAAAGTGGTTCGCGACAAAACGTCTGTAACTATCGCCGTACTAAGTAGAGTGCCCCAAAAATGATGAAATGGTGCAAGGTTGAATTTCCATTCCACAAATGTCTTACAAACTGGTCCCAGCATTATGTTCTCAGCAGAAATATGCGCATAATAAGCCAGACACACGTCCCTAACAATGTGGCGGTGTCCGCTAAATCATCCCAGGCAACTAATACCGTGATGTTGAATGTACAGAATGCTTTCTATCTTGAGGCTTTCAGGCGCTTCCTTATTAGAAGAGCATCTTCTGGTAATAAATCTCTTGCCCGGCTGGTTTCCTATTTAAATTGTAAGTCACATATTAACAGTGGGATTAGGAGGCTTATTAATAATATCATTTCCCACCGGAACGATTAAAGGAAGCGTTCTTGAACCACCGCTTCTGCTTAGGCAGAGCGACTGCATTTGACGCTGTCAGCCGCGGCAAGTTAATGTTAGTCACTGACATCAGTAGAACTATTCACGCGTTCCCGTCTGATAGTTTTCCCTCGCGCTGACAAAATATACAAGGAGACCGTCATTTCAGTATCCGGCGGCAGGCCTAACGGTGGAACGCTTCAAAAAACAAGCCAAATATTACTAATTAGCAGTCTAGGACTCGATTGATGTCAGGCTGGTCGTCACTAATTTGGCCGCAGTCTGTGCATTCGAATGAAAATTCTAGCCAGCTTTGTTCTGAGAAAGAAAACTAGACTATATTTCTGCTCTCACCAAGGTTTACTAGAAGCGTGCACCCTCGGCACGGCGGGGCCGAGAACGTCAGTCGCACCTTTATAAAGCAATGACTTTGACCATCGCAATGCGGCGACCTGATCGCTATTCGCAATAGAACGTGGTCGGGCGTTCGCGTAAAATAAATTGATCTTGCGCGATGTAGGGCCACTCGCACAATGGTCAACAAGTTTGCCTCATCGGAGTGTAGCCAGAGTTCTACTCTCAGCTGTGAGTGAGGCGTGCGATATTGACGAGTTTTACAATAGCTCAGCTCGGCCCCCTCCCGAAACCCCGGAGCAAGTAGGCTGGTGCGAAAGCCCCAAGTGCGTTCACAGCTTGTGGAACGGCCTTTCACGTGGGGGTAAGATGCAAAATGAATGGGCTTCTCCCGGTAACTAAGCGGCCACAAACAACGAGTGGTTGTGCTGATGTGATTCAGTAGATTCATGATTGGCGGTCAGGCCCTCTTTAGGGTGTTTCCTAAGCTTTTTGATGGCACTACGGTACGACGTATGTTGCATCACCACAAAAGAGTTCCAGATGCTCCAATGGAAATTTACGGGCTCTCGAGAAAATCTTTCTGTCCCGCGTGTTGTTTTTGCTCCTTACGGACACTTTTAGTCGCCATCAATCATAGACAACCTCCGAGGAAGATCTACTAATCACTTCGGTGACCAGTGGATTTAGCGGTCACGTAAGTTGCGGCGGGTGGCTCGAACGGCTGGACCCCATTGTAAGGGGTGAGAACCAAATTGCTCAATAGCCTCCGGCAACAGGATGCATGCGTCTCAACAGCCCTGTAGATCTTGTGTTCCCTGGCTGCACAGGTATAACACAACAGATCCGCTTTCACTGGTGGATCTTCTTACTGCTGAACTGCCTCCACCGCAAACTCCTGCAGGGCGGGTTGGGCATCGTGGATGGATGGATCCTGTCTGAAGTGTGTATGAACCGAACCACTACAAGTCATCGGCCACTAACGAGCTGCGAACGACGCGCTTTGCGCCGCAACTCCCTTATACGGCTTACGCAACCGGGGACTGTTCTGACCTTAAAATTATAAGCATAATCGCAAATTAATAACGAATTTTGCAAAGCCTTTCAACCACAGCTGTTTCAGCAAGGAGTCGGCGGCCTCCTTTGCTCTTACGTCACATTCTAAAATGCCAGACCGCTTTCTCTTTTCACCAATATTTCCACCCTGACTGTGGCTTTATTGAGCACATATCTACACATCGCCAAATGCTTGAATTCCGCCATTCATAAAGAAGGCCAACAGTTGTTTTCACCCTGGACGTCACAGTGGTCTCCCGTCCGGTTGACACAACCGCACTCTGAGAATGCCCGCCGAAGAACAATGCGTCTGAGACGCGTGTACAAATCTTCAAAGCAGGTTACCGTTGGAACTGTGACAGCGTTGGGGCTCATGGCAGCATATCATTGAACCTTAACATCTCGAGCAGGCTGTAATAAGGTCGTCCGAACTCCCCTTCTCTGTCCAAACTTTCAGTGAAATAGATCCTGCGGCGTGTCCTGACGCATTGTAAATATGAAGGTGGGGACTTGATCCCAGGAGCTTGGCTTTGAGACACAGTTTATGCAAACGATGTCGGCCTGGGCTGTGAAGAGACATAGGAAGCGAATGGCATCTTAGACGTATTGGAGGCTTCGGTTTGTCAATTTATTGTGGCCTTTGCGACTACTAAGTGCAAGGTGCATTTTCAAGATTGGCGCGATTATGTGCCAGCTCTCATCCTTGGTGGTGAGCAGTTGGATGCAGTTGAGAAGTTCATTGCATCTTGGAAGCTGTATGGGCGCTGGCGGAACATCTGATGGGATTCAAATCACATAGCAGAGACTCGTATGGTGTTCGCCAGCCTTCGCCATCTATGGCGTCGGTATGCTGTCTGTCTATCTGTGAGAGACCAGTAGTGCAATGTTATCGCAAAGACACTGTCAATATACTGCTCCAAAGTCTGATCCATTAGATTAGGAAATATTCACACAATATCCGTTTTTGCCGGTGATGTCTCCTGGGAATTGACGGCGTGTGTTGGGAACACATTGTCACTGACGAAGTTCGCCGACGTTTCCTCGGGCCGGATGGCCTCTGCTGACCCTTACTTTCGTTGTTTTTATCTCAGAGGCTCCGTTGGCCTGGCCATATTCTGCGAATGCCAGCTCACCGCCTGCTGTCTCGTGCCTTGTTTATGAGTAATGGATTGGGCTGCATGCGGCAGTTAAGTGGTCAGCGTTCGACTTGGGTTAGCGGTATGAAAGCACTTGCCGTGAAGTTCGCTTTAGCAGGACTTTCCCGGCTACCTGGTCGGAGTCCGAAGGGTAATGGCATCTTTGGCTGAGGACGAAGTGTGATATGGCGGGGAACAGAAGTCCATGGGGCTCGTTCTACAATTATATGTATGCTGCACTGTGATGTCTTTGCCTGCCCCTCTAAGATTTTCTCCCTCAGCACCTTACACATCACTTTTTCACATATAGAACGTTTGCCACTATAGGTTTTACGTGTTACGCATATTATTCATATATTTAACTTCAGGCCTAGATCTTATCCCACGAAGGATTAGCTGGAATGTCAGTCTGACTGGTAGGACACATCGTGTCCAACATTGTCATTTATGTTTGTCACATCTCAAGCGAACTTATGTCGTTGAACCGTGACGTTATTCTGACTACCATCTCGGCATACGTCCCGACCATGAGTGTCATTTATTTTTTCAAACCGACCTGTGGATTGGAGGAACTACATAACCAGCGGCCCGACAAAGACATTACAGCATATCAGAGTGAGGTCCCCCGCTGCCCAACTTTTACAACCTTTTAATAGCATATCACCATTTGTCGCGACCGACATCCTTTCCGCATACACTTAATCATAAACTAGGCGCATACGGCTTCTCCAGATTAGGGATGTCAAGCATTTCGAATATCAAACTGCCTGTGAATGCAATATGTTCCCCTGTGACTAGTGAATAGTTTCTCAGTAATTACAAAATCGTTTTATTGTGAACTTTGTCGGTTGTCGTAGGGCATCGTTATTACTATCATGTATAAATTGAAGTTACGCACATTGTTCATGTTCGCTTGAATGTCTTTCGAGAAAAAAATTACAGATATGTATGGATTATTTTTCGTGGCTGTTGGGCATTCTTTTGTCAATAGGCCGAAATCGATCGGCCGTTTTGTCGTTAGCCTGCTAACAGGCAGGCATCCACCATGGCTTTAGAGGGAATTGAGGGTGGATTCTGCAAATGGCTGGTCTCCGTTACCACGAACAACTTGGTGAACTACTACTTAAATCCTGTCTAGTCACATCATTAACACGTGTCAGACCAGTACTTCTACTGAAGCGGCCAAGTACCGTTCAATAAACTTGTAACATTTGCTGACGTGCTGGATCTCGAATAGTCGCCTCTGTGATGAAGCAAACGGTCTTCACTTCGCAGCTTGCCGAGTAACCGATTTCGGTGCAGGGAAGATGGTCTAACAGGCAAGTTTGTGATTACTAAGATAACAGAAAATAAGAAAAATACTGGAAACAAAGAGAATAAGCAGGATAACCATCACTGCAGAATCTACTGAAGCTAAACGTCCGAGACCAATTATTCTTGTGAACGCGGACAAATACGAGTCTTGTAAGGTCAAACCGATGGAGCGCAAGAGGAACTGAGGGTACACCTCACTGAAGTAGCTGCATGCATTGAGTATGTGACCACGATCGTGCGTTCGTTAGAGAGTTGGTGACTACACCTTCCCCCTCTTGCTGACTGGTTTTTCTCACCCTCGGAAGCTTCATGGTGGCAACTACGATACACCCCAGCAAACAGTGACCCGGTCATTTAAACTACGTGCGCAATGAATTGTTCCTGAGATCGTAGCCGACTTTGATATGCTACTGAAGCTTGCTACGGTTGACTTTTCAAAGCTTGTTCTCGCGCAGTTTGCCTGTCCTCATGTCCCACCTCTGGGCTCTCGGTTATGTGCACCTTAGTTTCACTTACGTTTTCTCGCCCCACCATTACATGATTTATTGTATTCGATGTTGATGACGCGAATAGCTAGTCTCGGACTTTACAAGTTTGTTGGTTTCGACAGCTAGGTCTTCCGTTATTTTCTTCCCTGTAGATTTTTGATGTTTCTTGTGCTTTAGCAAATTAGTAATATAAAACCTGACCATGACAACCGTCCATTCTTAATCAGAATCGGTTTCTGAGCGTGCGCAGGACTTGTTGACGCTTACTGCATCCCACTTGTGACCAGTCCAGATCCAGCCTATCAGTAGCCGTTGCGAGTAGACTGAGAGGGGTTAAGAAATTACTGGACATCGCCAAGAGGTAGAGGAATGATTGTGCGAACAGATGCTCCCGGTATTTACCAGCGACATGGTGAATGGTTGTTTCGGCCTTATCGGGTTTCATCAGTAACACGTACACCTTAGCATTGAACCCACTTCACTGGTTGTCATCAGGATCACTGTTTGCAGAATCCTTTCTCAAGCCCTCCTGGGACGGCGGAGGATGCGTGTGTTTTTGCAGACGAGCAACGTGAATCGCTTGACCGATATGGGCCCACTGGCAAAAAGCGCAGCAGCTAGGGAAGGTACTGCACATACAGTCCCGGAATCCCTTTGTACGTCACTCCGTGGTCCAATGGTTAAGTGTTTGTACCATAATTTGAGGCTTGTTCACGGGTCATGGGTTCGTTTCCCCAGTGTGCATGGTGCTGCTGAGACCTGACCAGGTAGGGACGGTTGTCTGTCTTCTCGATGATGCTCACTGGGGTTAACGATTTATATGTTAATGGTAGTAATATTATTCAGTAGCACAGTGGTATCCAACCTAATGTGCACCCGCTTGGGAGAAGTTAACAAAAGTGAACATTAAACAGTGTGGCCTGCGTTATTCCAACTGCAGGCACAGCCCACTTCATTTTTAGTTCCACAACTGATTAATCATGATAGCACACCAGATTCGAATGAAGTCACTGAAATGGTGCCAACCAATTTTAAAAGGCCACATTGTGATTCTGTACTGTGGTAGTGACTTTTAATGGCAACTCCACACTTGGGCCAGTTGACAGGGCTGTTATGATGCAAATTTGCTGCAATTCATTTTACTGGCTCACAAAACCGACTTTTGATGTAGCCTTGTTAACTTGACACCTTTTACAGGTTTGGGGGTCTAGACGTGCTGATCTACAAATCCGGCGATCTTTTGAGGAATTCTGCACCACGCAGTCACTCTCGCACACACTGCACACTTCCCACCCCGCGTGGTACCTTTCCGCGAGAATGTCACAAGGTCGTCAAGTACACCACAGCCATGGGTCAGATACGCCAAAGTTTTGTGGAAGGTTGTTTGAGACGAACGTACTCAAATATGTAACGACAGTGTTGATATAGTACACCACGGTCGTCGAATCTGTCAAACGTTGACGTCACTGAAACAAGCGTTAAAGCTGGTGCGTGTCATTTAAGCATACGAACAGCAAGTACAGTTGCCGTCAGCCCGAAGTGAGGAAAGGAAACTGATTTGGGGGTTGCCACCCTAGCTTTGGAAAACGATAGTGCAAAAAACATTCACTGTTGTCGCCACAGAAACAAATATAGGCGATTGCACCATATCCGGCCTCAGATGCACCACAAAATACTTGCAACTCAAAGTCACTTTTCACAAACCCATAGGGTGTTATGCAAGTCCTTGTAATAGGTTAAACCAGTCGTGTCGCTTGGAGCTTTCTCCTGTGCTCAGTGGGTTGTCCCACCACAGTCTTTTGCGGCTCAGCTCTCGCAGTGACACCTCTCTCAGTGTTGCTCATGGTACAACCAGTAAAAAAGGGTCATGCGAGATAGGGCTGGTAAAGAAAACACCTTCCCTTGCGACCGGTTTCCCGAGCAGTTTGAAGCTTACAATAAATCGATCCACTTCTGCGTCCATTTGATACTAAGCATGTGTTTGGATGGCAACCTTTTTCTATTTACATCGTCTCACGCTCACAGCGCGCCCAGAACCATCGGTATCATCACGAACCTTACGGCCATTCGGCAACCACTTGGCTGAGCGAAATTCTTTCTTTAGATAACGGTTAAGTTAAACTGTGGGCAAAGCGGACTGATGTGGATGCATCTAACCTGGAAGACAGACAGTCGCCAACGTAAAAGTCCTCCTGAACGACTCAGCACATGATCTTCCCAAACATACGCTTGACCCTTTCCGCCGTTTTACTCAAAACGAAATTTGCACAAAAGTGAGTTGAGGTAATCCAACTTGACGTGTCGTCATCCGTTATTCCGCGGACCCAATTGTGCGATCACCTTGAGGCCATCAAGTTATCCTCGGGGTATCACGGTCTGCCTCGGCTAAACAAACTTGCAAAAGCGCCCGTTGTATCTGTTGGAAGCCCAACCGCATGAAGTCTGAACCTCAGTAACAGAGAGGTGAGGTTCGGTCGCAATATTGGCCGATCGTTCAGAAATGTGGCACGATTTGTTGCACGCAGTCGAATACCACATGAAGTTTGCCAGATTTCTCAGGGTTAATCTTAGGGCGGTGTGGCATACACCATTTCTTGACAAACCAATCAGGCTCAACACTCAGGTGCTGTTTGATGAACGCTTTGCCAATGTGAGACTGTATTAGATCAATTTATCTCGAGTGTAGTTCATCATCAAGCAACAGGCTGTTTCATAAAGAGATCAAACAGTTTAGAGTTAGTGTTCGACAGGGAGGTGAGAGAACCTTCGCATCTCTCTACGGTAACGGAACCTCGGAATGACCGTTGACCGGACGGACACCATACTCAACAATCGTAAAGGCAAGCTTACCTCCCGTGGGAAGAGATTCTGTAACGTTTGCCGTATCATTGAACCCCCGGTTGTAGGGTAATTTAAGGTATTCTACAATGAAGGAATCTCTTTGAAGTGTACAGTTCACGGGAATGCGTGCTTTAGCAGCTTCACCCAGTGCACCACAAATCATCCAACCAAGCAGGATTTTGAAGTCATAAGGCTGTTTCCCCTCACTGACTTTTCTATCAACTACCCAGTGTGCTTCCGGGACGCCACACCCAGTCAGCATATTGGCCCCCCTTTGTTGACCACACCGACCCCAACTTCCTTCAAGTGCTACCAACGTTTGCTCACATCTCGCAAGTGAGCCACATGCTCAAACGTCGAAGCCCTTACTGTATTCGCCTCGTCAACCTCAACAATGGAAATAACTTGCGTTTCATTTCGACAGACGTAGAGTTGAGTGCGCTACTGGGTAGCGTGGTTGTCATGCACGACTGAACTGTAACGATTCAATGTCCAAC
The DNA here is from genome assembly GCA_013368495.1 of Paragonimus heterotremus. Lineage (NCBI taxonomy): Eukaryota > Metazoa > Platyhelminthes > Trematoda > Plagiorchiida > Troglotrematidae > Paragonimus > Paragonimus heterotremus. Next base: position 866 of record LUCH01007953.1, on the reverse strand, counting down.
AACAAAATTTTGTTTGGCGACTGTTGCCTGAACCGCCGTCAAGAAAAGCATAAGTTCTAGCAAAGCCTGTTGGAGTTTCCACACGGACCGGGACCACCCACAAGCAGTATGTCATTGCTACCGGATTTCGTCGCGATACATATTGCAGTGCTACTGCACGATGGATATCGTGTCGTCTAGACACCGGGGTTGTGAAACAAACGGTGATGCCGACCAATGGCAACTGATTTGGATCGGCCCGTTTTTAGCCTACTCAAGTTGTAAGCTGGGGAGCGGCCCCTTCACAATCCGTTCCCACTGTGTACAAAGAATTCATATCACCCTCATGGTCCATAGGCTCAGAATTAACGGCTAATTCCAATGTGAACAGAAAACCGTGTGAGCCCCTCAGTAGCGTTCGGAACATATTCAGCCCCTGTTCATAGTCCACCGATCCGAAATCTCGCGATATGCTACGGCTGTCCATGAAAGTCTGACATTACCTCTTCGGCTGTTAGGTCTTTTGAACTTCATTTGGTATGTTTGTCGTCTTTTGTTTAATATGATACACAACGGTTAATTCGTTAAGACATGTTTTGTCTGTGGGAAGCTAATTTGAATTTTTCTTTATTTTTATTTGTTGTACACAGTAGACGATCGTGATGAACTTTGTGCTATAACTGCACATAAAATGTTCGCCTTGTCCCTTTCTATAACGATCATCGCTTGTCTATCAAAACTTCAATTCTTGGTATTGTTCGACAAGCTCTCACTTCCATCAGCACTCGATTGTTTTCAGTTCAGTTCAGTTCAGTTCACAGGACGTGGCGGCTAGCAGCCTGGTAGTCCAGTTTCTTGCGCTGGTAGGCGACAGCTTCCCGCGCTTC
>LUCH01007952.1:6935-21929 GCA_013368495.1 Paragonimus heterotremus | reverse complement strand
TTCGCGTATCGGTGTCGTTTAGCGCTGATCGAGACCAATTGTAATTATCGCATAATATATTTTCGGTCTCCACAATTATCTGTATTTTATTTCGCGTCTGGTATTTCCGCGTATACTTGATAAAGCGTTAATTTAGTGCACGTACGCACTAAAGTATTGTACATGTTTTCATACCTCGCTTTATTTTTATACACAGTTTGCAACACTTTTCCTTTTACAGAGTGAGCGCCACTTGTTCGAATTGATTCTGCTTAGCAGTGCATTTTTGGTGCTGTCATCCCATCTCCTCGGTGCTCCTGTTCCGCATAGATAGGGATTGCCTAAAGTGAGCTTTTCGACGACTGCATTTTCAACTGACTATTGGCGCCTGCACCTTTGTATTGGGTTAGTCTCCTACAAGTTTCGTCACATTTTTCTCTTCAGTTCAGTCCCCAGGAAAAGAGATAGATGGATATCTTTACACTCCAGCTTATTGCGATTGTGGAAGGCAACAACTGAGCCGCCCTCATATCTGGTGTCTTCACAGTCAGGCTAATTAAAAGTTAGTACCTTCTTCAGTAACGTTTTGTGCAGGTCATTCCTATTCTCATTAAATATTTTGTGAGGGGACAGAAAAGTCCCAGACGCAGTTGACATCCTGAACCAGACTGAGATTACAGACGTAAACACTACTCAAGATGCTTTGCATAATCGGTAGACTGTGAATATCTCTGTTATCTTTTAGTTAGAAAGCATTTTGTAGCTATTGGACTTGTCGAAATGTTGTGACATGTTTCAGTTCCTAAAACCTTCGGATTCTGTTGCCTGGAGATTTTCTTTTTTCAATCTTTCGAAGACGTAAACAAGGAATGTGCGTTAGTTCAGTTGTATAGGGATTAATGGAAAAATAAGGAAGAGTTGCGTCCTATCTTAGTTCGATAAATGAAGGTAGAATATAATGAAAATTGATACAGTAGACGAGGAAGCACATGCTTTCATTTAAATTTGGACGTATTTAAGCAGGAACTCGTGATTATAATTTCGACGATCGAACTGTTGTTGAAGCATGATTACAACGTATTTTGTAAAATTATAAACGTGAGAAACACCTATGAACATACTTCAACGTAGGACAGTGCACAAAAATAGAACAACTATTTCGTGTTGTATTTGTTATATTCGCCATCTTTATCATTCGTTGTTACCAAGGTCGTTAACTTTTCCATGAAATCGAAATGTACGCTGGAATGGAAACGAGGTGACCTGTTGAAAGAATGACATTAAAGAACACTTCCAGCGGGAAAGATCATGACATTTATAACGGCAATTGTAAAGTTCGCTGATGTGGTGCTTTAGACGCGAAGAGATTTTCCAATTTTTTCCAGAAATATTGAAGTACACATTACGGGACAAATATATGAAGATCACCGAGTATATTAATTGTGTTGCAATGAGAAAACTCAGTAATATCTAAAGCTTGTGCATATCCGCACTTTTGGTTAAAAAATGTCGCCATTTTTTTGACCAGGGCACCATGTTGGCGTTCCTAATCAGTTTTACGTTCTGAAAATGCTTCCATCGGAATTTTCATGGTGAAATACACAATCCCATTCTGCAGAAACGCTCAATTTCGCGTGGTTTTGGAGATATAATAGGATTTGTAATTTTCGACCACGTTGCGTTTGCATTCCATTGTACACAAAATATCACAGTAATTGCCAATGAATGTTATGCCGACACGTTCGTTAATTAGTTATACAACTGAACTATATGTTCCGCCTGTTTCCGTTGTAGTATTTTTGGTGGGAAATGGTCTGCGTTATTATGTGGTTTTTTCAACCTAAGGTATGGTGTAAACATGGGTAACACGTCCCACCCTATCATTAACAACGTGTGTATTGCTTTGTTTATTGCTTATTGATTATACTTGAATGTAGCTAACGATGTGTACGCGAGTAAGTGCTCACTTAGCTGAGAGATAATGGTAAAATTTGTCGCTCGTTATTTATCCGACTTAAACATTGATTCCCACTTCTACCGCCTCAGCTGCAACCCTTCTATCTTCGGATCATGGATGCTTATGAGACCGATGATTGCTGAACTGTTTTCGCAGGCTGCAGACTTTGCTGACGGCTGCCAACATATTATATCATTTTCGGCCAGAACCGAAAGAGACCATTACAACTTATTTCCAACGGTCTAAATTCACGTTTATTCTCCCATGTTTCTATCATCGGCGTTGATCATAGCTTAAGTAAACTGGACGGGGCAGCTACTAGTGTACATACATGCTACGTATATAGAAGTTGATCACCGTTTTGCGCAGTTCAGCACGATCCACTATCTTACCGGCAAAAGCACCAATGATGTTAAGGCAAGTCATCGCCATGCAGCTGTTGCAGTCATGCAGCTTTTCAAGTACATTATGAAAGGCTTTATAGTAACGGTTGAAAGTGACTGCAGCAAGCCGTCAAAACTGCGGACCTATCAACGATCGAATTGGCATATTGTATTCTGCAAGCCACCGCTCATGAACAGGGACGTCACTTTTGTAAGGAGAAATGAAATCTACAAAGGCCTTTACCGTAGGGGTAGAAATGTTTCCGAAACGCCGACAGAATATGTGCGCATGGAAGCCACATTGTGCGGTAAAAAGTGCACTCACGTGTGCTCTCTACGCTATCCACGACGAAAACCTCACCACCATGTCGCACACGGAGCAGCAATGTTCAAGGTGATTACTAGAGAACTGCTCACCTTGTGCCCAAATACTGTTTCGAAAGGAAGTCGTGGAGTGCATTCCTATAGAAGTTTCTGGACAAGGTAACTTGCGAACGTGGTCGTTCTCTGAAGAATATTCTTAACGCACCGGTCAATATCCACAACCTCTTGGCGGTAGCATCCATAGGTCATTTGTATTTGATACTCAGGCAACAGGCCCTCACTGTGGATCCATATTTCCTGAATGGCGATGGCTAGGACGTCCCTTGGGTGCGTCCTCTTCTTCAACCGTCTGTTTTCGTTTTCCAGCCTATTATTCGTGCGATTGCCAAAGTGGACAACATCGCTTCGCGCATGGATGGCTCACTTCGGCTTGATATACGGCCAATCACACAACAAATAATTCAGAAACTTCTCATCCATTCCGCCGAAGATATACAAGTCGCGTTTGAACCTACAGTAAACAGTGTAACAGTTCAACTTACTCTCTCTCTTGTTATCTGCCGTAGCCATTCGGTGGAAAAGGATACGACGGCGAAAAAAGTTTGTCTTTTAACAAACAGAACGGATGAATTTTGCCCACTTACATGCTTACGTACGGCATCACGTACATGGTAGTAACACAATGATATGTTGCAGCCGAATACTACGTGGGCTGCCCTCATTTGCGCAGCCATCTTATCCACGACAATTGTTTTCATCGCACTGTTAGCTCATCATTTCCCGAAAAATTTCGATAAGTCTACTGAGTGGAGCATAATCTTCACTACACACGTACCAGTACATCACGGGTCGGCCGTGTCCCATAGCGTCTGCCACAAGGAACTGGTAAATCTTCCTACATTGAAAGTATGAAGAAATATACACCGACATACTTGTGCCTGTATGCCTGTCCCGCGGGTGGAAGCCACATTCACAACATGTGGAAAACGTCGAAATAGTTCAATCTGTGTTCGCTGGGCGAAGCAGATATGCGTATATCTGTTGCCTCCATCCCTCATAGTGCGCACCACACCTATCACACTACTAACCGACAGCACCTCTTCAAGGTTCTCTAACGTTCCGTGACCAATCGTACGTAACAAACTCACTTGATATTGCAGACATTAACTTGCGACGGATGTATCCAACGTCAGCGGTTGTGATAAACTTCCTATAAACATCCGCTACATACTGCTTAATGTCAGCAGTCGATGTGTTATACTGAAACAGTCTCCTGCATTCGTTCAATTCACTAGCTGTCAGTCCACCATTCGTAGGATGGGGTTCATATACCAGACGACTGAGGGGGTGGTTGTGCCCCAACTCCAAAGAGTTCATAACAAAACACTTATCTCGTCGCACCACATGAAACCATGATCTGCAACATGTGTCGCAATAACTTTTTCAATATAACTAACAACAGTTAACCCACTAGACACGTCACCCACCTCTGCACACACTCCTGCGCCTTTTGTACTCCGTACAATGATAATGCATCTGCACGGTTTTAAGAAAAACCAAGTCACTTTACCTTATCCTGCTTCAAAACGGTTTTCGACCTACGGCTCATCCCACGAAAGTTAATAACGCCCACCCCGTACATATACCTCCGAAGACACTCCTAAAACTGTGAGATAACGCGCAATTCATTGTTGTCAAGAATCGTCTCAAAAGTCGCAACATGATCCATTTCCTACAAATAGAAAATAAACAACTGGAAATAAAATAAACAAATGAAAAATATGAAAAAATCCATCTTCACCCTTTATATCCCACATTTCAAAGGTTCTCCTGTGTAATGAATTGTATAAACAGAAAATATTGAAGATGTGTCCCGGTAAGCCGGTTGCAGTACATATATTTAATTTCATTCTATCGCCAATCTAGGAACCTAGCTGCTCGCCAAGCACCACTCCATAGTCACACCCAGAAAGGGAAATTCCGCGAACCAACTCAATACACTGTTTCCCACCTCATATCCCACATAGGAGTTGTATACAGTGCAATATACTTGGGTTCATTATCAAGCATTGCTGCTTCTGATCCATTCAGAGGTTGATCCCACTGACCTGGCCCATGAGGAATATCTTAGTATGTAGTATGCATTCACATTAGTAACTGCTTTAACCTGATTCGCATGAACTGTGATCAACGTCTGTTTGTGCAGAATAGGTCCACACTAGTAGCTAATTCAACCTGATCCACTTGAGCTATGAAGAACGCCTGTGTATACAGTATAGGTTCACACTAGTGGTAGCCCCACCCGATTGACTTAGACTATCAACATCTCAGAATGCACTGTGTTCCAAACAGAAGCTGCTCCAACCTGATTCACTTGAGCTGTGAATTCCGTCTGTATACACAGTAAACATTCACATTAATAGCTTCTCCACCTGATTGCCTTAGACTATCAACAACGTCTCAGAATACAGGATGCGTTCACGCTAGTAGATGCTTCAACTTGATTAATTTAGGCTATGAAAAACGTCTGTATGCGCAGTACACGTTCAAACTAGTGGATGGTACACCCGAATGACTTAGACAACCAACAACGTCGCGAATACATGATGCATTCACACTGGGGGCTGTTTTAACCTGATTCACTTAAGCTATTAATAATGCCTGGATGAGCAGTATACGCTCACACTGGTAGCTGCTTCAATCTTATTCACTTGAGCCATGAATTGCGTCTCAGCATGTAGTATATGTTCAAACTGGTAGATGCTTCTACTCCGTTCACTCAAACTATGAATATTGTCTCAGAATGCAGTATGCGCTCACACTAATAGCTGCTCCACCCGATTGACTTAGGCTATCAACAACGAGTCTGCATGCAGTATGCGTTCACACTAGTACATGCTCTACCCGATTGACTTAAGTTGTGATCGGTGTCTGGTTATGCAGTACATGTTCACACCAGCAGCTGCTCCTTCCAAACCATCTTTACCATGAACAATTGGGAGAATGAACACATGCGAGAAGTGAGGAAAAAACTGTATTTGAAGCGTTTGGGTACATGGTAATCATCATCTTTGATTTCATTGATTGCCACATTGAATGGAAGTTTTCTGCGTCGCGATAGGTAATTGGCGTTCTGTACATCATAGCGTGGGCGGCTGACAGGTATACCCCCGGTGATCGGCAGACAGCTTGATTTCATCTGTTTCCGTATAGTGTTCCGCATGAACGCCACGTGACCTCAATCTAGTTAGAAACAATGGAGTAGAGTGAATATAATTTACTTTTGGAGATTCTTGATGATAGAGTGGAATATGGTAACCTTTTCTTACGTTGATCCATATACACCGAAGATAGAAACAACTATATGATGGCGTCATTTCCAACCATTTTTAAGAGCAATGTTTCATCGACCAGTATCTACCTAAAATCTTGCGAACGAAAAGAAATAGTATAAATATCGTATAAAAAAAGATGCTGGAAATTTTGTCATACATTTTTCACTAACAAATGTGTTGGTCTTCTTGTTGAAATGCAAAGCAAGCATAGTATGGTCGTATATTTCCTTTTCAACCATATCTTCAAAACGCCGCGAATCTACGCACTCTCAGGCTATAGGATGACGTGTTTCCTCCTGAAAATGGCGAAGCTCGCATTTATAAGACTTGTAAAAGCGAGCTAATGCCAACAACGGATTGTCTTCGCGAAAATGGTGGAAAAAATTTTCATCACCAAGCTAATACTTTTGGAACATATTCGATGCTGAGCCTCGTTTGGACTTATGTATATTCTTACTTGCTCTAACTGCATGTGGGAGTTTGTTCCAAATGTAGGAATATTTCACTAGGGAAAAAATTAAGCGCAAATTTTTACGGAGTTTGAGAGCTGTTAAAGTGATCTCTTTGGCCTTGGTGTTGTATTTTGAGCTCTGCTGAAGGCGATTTGCGAAGTTGACAGCGGATTCATTGCCATAAACCATATCACACATGAGCGCAATGTTCAGCATGAGACGCCGTAGCCGATGAGTATCCAGAGCAAGCGTCTGGCAGCGTTCTCTGTAGTTCATAGAAGGCGGATAACCCATTGAAACTTTCGTGGATGCACGTTGGTGATTTTCCAGAGCTATCCTATCAAACTTGCACAAGTGACTATATATGAACGTGCAATACTCAAGTTGGGGTTGTACGCATAGTTTATAAAAGTGTAATCGAGCTGCAGGAAGGAAGAATGGGTGCTTAGTGTTTCCAGTCGTTCGCTTGATCTCAGCTATTAGGAAAGATATATGTTCTGCGAGATTGAATGAGTCTGCGTAACGTACACGCAGGTCGCTGACTGAGTTTGCAGTTGAAATACCATGACCATCCAGCGTTATAGAGTCCTGTGGTATATGACAACCCTGTGCGACGATGGTGGATTTGTTGGCTAAGAATTTTATGAGCCAAGTTTGACACCAACGCTCTAGTGACGTGAAATCCTTCCGTACATTTACTAAAGAAATGAGATTGCCAGGAGTAAAAGCGTAGACACGTTTGATGTCGTCAGCGAATAGGATAGTTTGCCATGCTTGATAACTTTACATATATGTTTTATATACATAAGAGTAACGGTTCCAGGACGCTTCCTTGAATCCTTCCACTGATGACTGGTCTGGGTGCTGAGCTGTTACCTCCTATTTTCACTGTTTGCGTGCGATCTACAAGGTATGAGACAGACTAGCTGAGCAGTAGATCATGTATACCGAAAGATGTCATTTTGATTAAAAGGCGCCTATGACACACACGATCAAGAGCTTTTTGCATATCCAAAAGTACAATATTAATTGCATTCCCCACATCAGCAGATTTTATAACATAATTAAAGAACTCCAGCTGGCACGTCATGCACGAACGTTTGCTGAAGAACCCATGCTGGGAGTGATTTACAAGATTTTGTGATGGTAAGAATTCAACCGTGCGACATTTTACTATCCTTTCCAACACCTGAGAGGAAACTGTGGTATGGTGCGTGGAGTGATAATTTCTGATGTCTTGTCTCAAGCCACTCTTATAGCGAGGTCTAATTAAAAATTTTCTTATTTGGGAGGGCAAGAACCTAATACGAATGGACATATTTAGATGTCAAGCAAAAGTAAAGGCATGTCTTCTCCATGTTTGAGAGCCATAAGATAAATACCACCACGACCGGGAAGATAGATAGGTTTGATAGTAGCCAACTGAGAGAGTATTTTTGCTGTATCAACAGAAACACGGCTTAGGAACGCATTTATGTTCACACGGAAAGATGGAGGCGATGTATTTTCTTCAGTGTTGAAGACGGCAGCAAAATATGAATTAAAGCCTCTAGTCAGGTGGAATTCGACTGCATACTGCGGGCCGCTTCCAACTGACAACGAAAATGCTATACTAGTCCGTTGAATTCTGGATGATAGGCGGTTGTTGGTATGTGGCTGCGCCCAAGGGAATGCGGATCTGCAAAAGGTCCTGCAAAATATGAACCACAATAAGCAGTCACCACCGCAGGCAACCAGGTTGGGCTACCCAACGTTACAGAGAGGTGCAAGCCAATGCTATGGAAGTGCAGACGGGAAGCGTCTCCGACCATTTAGTAAAATGATAGACACAAGTCGAAAGGTAGGTAAAGCCACCAGAAGGTGGCAATGGTTCCATGATGTCGCCGTGCATATGGTGATCAAGTGCATCGGGTGCATAAAAGACATCGGTGGGACTTTTGGTGTGCCAATGAACCTTGAAATGATGGCATTCCAAACAGAATGTGCCCAAGTACGGGCGTCCTGGTCGAATATGGGCCAAATAAAATGCCTAGTGATAAGCCTCACTAAGGCGTATTGCCAAGGAGCAATGGATTGTGCAGTCCATTGAACAATGCACGACGAAATGACGAGAGATCCTCAGGCCTAAATACGTTTTCCGGAACATCGAGTAGGATGGTGTCCTCAGAACAGGTTAAAGGTAGAGGCCATATTTTAATAAGGCTACGGTGACGGAATTGCTCCATCTCAAAGTTACCTGTTTGCGAGGCAGCCATGACGGCTAAATCGAGATCAGTGGGCATGGAATCGCTTACCTGATATGCGCATGGGAGTGCGACCGAGATAAGACTGGGGACAAGTGAAACATGCCGTATATCTGCGGAAGGCTTACAAGGCTTCCAAGTGCCCGGTCTCCCCGGGAGACTACCTGTTGAAAGAAGAGTTCAGTGGCTACAACAATCGTTTTCGGTGGGTGTAGACCATGATTTGTCTGTCCTCAACAACATGCCAAAAATGGCGTATTGCAAGGTTAGTGGTAGGAAATTTTTCGCCGAAAGTACTGCATCGAGACTCCTTGGCTTACGACGATTCAGAAAAGAATGTTTCTGGTCGCCAGCTGTTCTCCACGAACTGCTGTGACACTGCGCCAACGGTTGTCTCAGAACCCCGGTTACGATGGATAATTGTGCGCTGGGATCATGACGGGCTAGCAGAGCTATAGTGATTATAGTTACCTTGATTGCTTCACTGGCCGCACGCACAGAGTAGATGACTGGCAATTTAGGAACGGGTCCACACAGGGGGTGGGTCGTTGGCTGCATAATATGCGCGCAACGAAGTTGAGTTGACTGTAATACCATATGAAGCCGATGTGATTAAAAACGGTGATTGGACGAAATCGCATTGGTTTCTATCAGGAGTGTGTCCGATCTGGTCGTTTTCCCTCCGGTTTTTTCAGAACAATGCTGAAATGAAAACAATGGATCAGTAACGATAATTTTATCAGACTGTCTTTTTCCCACATCAACACAGCCTACGAAAACCTTCACAAATTTACAGAAACTAAACATCGCTTTCCTACTATGCTACCTCACCTTACCCTAGTATGCCGTATAAAGTTAGAGGACTTCTCCATAAACACTCCCGAGAAAAACCCAGCCGGAACGTTTCAGGGTCTCCAGAGTTCTTTGAATCGTCCCATTAGCAAACTCGCTGTTCCCAGTGATGCCCTAAAGCACGTCCATAACTTGTCAAGTAGGCAATTTATGAAAGTGCAGTTAGAAGTGCCTTCTCTGAGCTTGAAATACAAACTCCTGCGGAAGAAATTTGGATGGTTGACGACTCGGCTTGAAAGCATATACGACCAGCTAAAAGTGCCGTCTTCCACCTAGCCGAAAATTGCAGGTTGGTTTCTTGCTAAAATTGTCAATATTTCGCAACAGTTTATGTTTTCACCAATTTGCCAGCATTATTGTCTACTTTGTGAGCATTATGAGGCCATCAAACAACTGAGACAGATGCAGGACGTGGTATTTTTGAAACCGGACACAGGAGCTAGCATTGTAATTTTGAATAAGGCTGATTATGTGGCGGAAATTCCTATCGTCTTGGCTAATGGCAGGAAGTTAAAAGTTGACCATACGCCAGATAATTACATTTCAGTGGAAAGACAAATATCGTGGATGCTGAAAATGTTTTACTGTATGAATATACAAGTGAACAGGGGCATAACCAGTTGAAGCTGATTGGGACCAGTGCACCAAGCTGGCCAAAGCCGGTGTCCCACCGAGGGTTGTCTTCGTCATGAGTGATTCAACTTACCACAGCCTCGTTCGATGGTTAGTTCACCTTCTTGATTCTTTTCCCAAGGCCCTCAACTCTCGTTCTTTGGAAGGTACTTTTGAGTTATGCGATATTTCATAGAATATCTCTGCGGGTTCCAGACAGAATGTGTACTCAGTTTGACTCACTATTCACAGACGTTCCATTACACGAAACAGTTGATTATCTATGTAGTTTTATTTTGATTCTTAATACTTATTTACCAATTCTTGTCGATTACCTTAGAGAATTGATTCGTTTGCGTACAGAATACATTTGGTTTGACCTCATTGTTTTCACTGCTTCATCGTTTTGTCGTTACGCGTTTAACCTATACAACCGAATGTTTCATGTAATTGACTGATGAGAATGTATGAAATGCCTGCATCTTGCTGTGCATGTTTTCTTGCCGTCTTAATGTAATACCATTGTTAGCCAATCGTTTTAACAAGCTGCGTAGATGTGGAGGATGCCCCATCAGAACATTTAACAGTCAGTATGTCGTCGTGGTGGGGACAGACGAAGTCTAGACCGCCGGTAACTAGGTGCATAAAGCGCTGAAATGTCTGGGCAGCACTGGTCGACACTAACCGCACTCACAACCCTCAAAAAACCTGAAGAAAGCCATGATAACGGTCTTGAGTATGTCTTCAGCAGCCACTGGGGATTGGTGACAAGTACGGACTAGATCATTTCTGCTGAGGACATTTTTGCCGGTAGTGCAAGTCACAAAGTACTGTATGTGCGGAATGGGGCACTTATCAGAAACTGTTGCCCCATTGAGGCCGCGGTAGATAACTTAAGGAGGTCCTAGGACTATCGGGAGGGCGAATAGTCCCCAGTTCCCGCATGTGTTGGAACTCTACCCTGGCGAGGTTGAATTTCTTACGGGCCAACCCGTGAGGCCCAGCCAATACAGGCAGGCCCTCGGTTCTGATGTGATGCATGGCATTATATTTCACAACACAAGCAGCTTTCAATGTTTGGACTAGTTGGAGAAACCGTTGAAAAGGCTCCGCAAGTGGTGGTAAGGCAGCGGGTGTTGCCTGAGTAAAACTGATGGTTGCGACGAACGTGAGATTGCCCTAAATGTTCATGCATGCAACGACATCAGTTAGCTTCATGTGTCGCGTATTGACTAAAAGGTCGAGGTGCTGGAGAAAATCGATAAGGAGTGGGACGAACGAAATGGCAACAACAAAATCCAACGAAAATTTCACCGGAAGCTCAAACTCAATGTCCACAAACGCTTACAAAAAGTCTGGATGACGATGTTACTGGCGGCAAGGAGGTGAGGAATGCCTAACTGTGTCGCTTTGGAAGTGGCCGATGGGATTACGCAAGCCTTTATTCCTGCGTCCACCAAGTATGTGGTTCATGTAGGAAGATCACGAACGGATATGGGGCGAATAAAAGTAGATGGGTCAGCGACTTAAGCCACCTTCGCCCACCGGCATCTCGGTCTCCGGGAAGTGACAATGGAAAAGAACAAGCTTTTACACGCCTGTCGGCCTTAGCGCTGTATCGCACATGGTGCCTGTAATAAACTTTATAGAGCTGTGAGTGACGTCGACGAGGAGTATGTTGGAACGACGACTCCATGGAGTTCAGCCCTGAAAGCGGCCGGTCGTTCTAATGTCTACGTCCCTACTCACAGCAAGTGCTCAGCTCCACAGGGTCCTAATCTCCACAAGGTTGGCTGAATTAGAACGGACAGTGTTTCGTGGATAAAGCCGTAAGGATTAGACCCGCTCATGAAATGTTGACATTGCTCAGAAGTGACTGGGAGCGCCAAACGACTTGGTCAGCGATCTCAACAGCTTCTGACAGCGGTTGACGACGTGCTACTGACACAGTAACTTGGGCCGTCTCCGGCAGCCTCTGTATCCAGAGCTCTCGTAGCAGTTTCCCATCCGCGTGGAAGCCGACAAAAAGCTACTGCATTTCACAAGTAATCGCGATGGGATGCTTGCTGCTCAGTTGAAATCCATCGAAAAGTTGCTGTGAGCAGGTTTAGCCTCTTATTTACGGCCTACTTAACGGTAGTATAGTGATGTTGCGCCAGCTTATTAAGGATGGCCTCAAGCAGTTGCACGGTCACCTTTTGGATGTCTAGACACTAGCAGACTGAGCTTCAACCGGTTAGACGAACTTCAATTATTGATAAACTTTGCTTCAAGATGGACCAACCAAAGCCGCTGATCCTCCTCCAAAAATGGAAAATCTTTTAAAATGGCTGCGCTTTACGCATATGAATCTGAGGGTCCCATGCTTCAGCTAGACCTGGTTACACGCCCGATGTCTTATAATGTTTAAAAATGGAAACACAAAACGGGTAACTTAGTATGAAAATCAAATCACATCTAATGTATCAAAATCATAACAATGCAGCGGATGAAAACATTTAAAAAGTAGTACAAAATAGTTTACACCAGGGCATTGACTAAACAGTTGGCGTGAAACGAAAATGCAGCGATAAAATGCACCCAATTTCCGGGTGAAAATGATGAGAAATTCCAGCGAGAATACCTTCTCCGGGCTCACGGGTTTATGGGAAAACTCTAACAAAGTTCCACTCCAAGCTCAATGAGTTACCCAGTGACAATGTCGAGGAAGGATCCAATCCTCTGAAAACACCGTTTTATTTGTCTTTGAAATGGCCCGACTTATTTCTGTTCGAAATGACTTTCACAGTCGCTACGATCCCCAGCCATTTTGCCCTTCATCAGTGTTCTTTAACTTTGAGCCGATCTCTGGAACCACGCCCACACGCACGTCCTGTAATGGTGACATCCCTGTGCTGTATGGATCTTTTTATGGTCCGCCTTCCGATTATGTTTTATTATTGGTCATAAAACCCTTCAAATGTAATATACTTTGTGACCGTGATGTCTTTGGAGTGGTTGACGAAAAGAGCTCTGTCTGAAGACCAGTCGTTTTTGTGTATTCATGCTTCAGTCTCGACTGGTTGGGTTAGCCTGGAAGATATGAATGAGTCGTGTATACTCCGTAGTCAGCAGTTCATTACGGTTGACCACCGTCTTCATGTCTGTCGTTTCGTCAACCGTAATTCTGTTGTCTGTTTACGCGTTTGTAGGCCGTAGATCAAATTATAGCAGGTAATATTTTGAAGTCAACTTAAAGCACAATGCTTTATGTTCTGCCATGATCAACAAAGATGAAAGTATATGACCAGTGAGAGTCCTGTGTGCAGCGCACTAAACGGAAAATGTGGACAGTTTTTACGTGAGCTGAAACAGGGTGCAAAATTGGGACGATCAAAAACGTTTTCACAGTAAGTGTCAAACAGTACAATAAAATACCAGGGAAATCCTAGTCGTCCCAAGGGAGTGTTATGAGAATTTGTTTGTACCGGTTTGTTCCCGTTTGGTGGAGTGTCATACGCAGCTGAATGTTCCGTTGCGTAGACTTCCATAATTCACCCTGTCTGCTGTTCTGTTTTTTCCAAGTCACTGGAATCAACTTGCGCTGCCGTGTAACTGAAGTTCATGAGCTCACATCAGGCGCTCTCGTCTGTCACGGGAAACTTGTCATCCATAACCGAACCGTCGCTTCCCGTAATTGCTTTGGAGATGTCGGCTCTGGCTTCACCATAAGATTATATTGGACCGGCACAGAACTTGCGAAAACCCATCGTAGCCACAATAATATTATACAAATATACATTAACGATACATGAATAGAATATAAAATATAGTACACAACAGCATTCCATTGTATATCACGTGCAACGGAATGCATAATAAACTACGGATACGCGCACTTATATGGTCACAAATATGCATTCGTATACCAGGGGTACGTTGTTTCCATGAAAGAACATCAAAAAACAACGTGCAGGGGGCAAATGTGTTTTAAATCATTTACTGACATTTATGCTCTATTTCGACACTCGTAGACCAGTAGCCCCAGGTATATTCTATACAGCGCCGAACCCACAAACCATGCCGGACATTGAAGATGTTGATTCGGCCGGAAATGGCTATTTTCGACGAAGGAAACATGACGGTACATACCGCTCATCATTGAACACAGCGAACTATCACTTGTGAAAATCTGAATTTCACTTGACTGTTACATAAAAAATTTCCCGTTTCACTGTTTGCGCACTAGTTACTACTTTAAAACACTGAAGGTTTTCAAACCCATGTTTTAATCCGTTTCATTTGTTGATAGCGCGGGCGGGTAGTCATGCATAGCTGGCAAAATCTGCGGACAAAACTCGAAAAAATGAGACACCTCTGCACTTTCTGCGATATTCCGGTGGTTTAACTCAAGGACTGGAGAGTCAGTAATTCCGGTGACAGAAATCATCAGCAACCGGGAAACGTTTGTTTTAACCACCCGTTAGTTACTTCGTCCTTTATTTTTTGCTGCGGCGAAAATGTCAGTGATTGACTATGTGACGATATACGTAGGTTTTTAATAATAATAATAATAATGGTATATTTCTCAACGCACCTGTGAGAAAACACGCTCAGATGAGCGTGATCAGTACACACATTTTAACATGAAACCGATAACGTAAACATAATTGTTAATTGTACAATACACCAATAATGGGAATAAATTCACAAAACGGACATAATAATACAAGAAAATTCTGGTTCATGAAGAATCATTTGGCCCACTTGCCTCCAAAACGACAGTTCTCAAAAGTTTCGATGTTTGATAAAAAATGCTGAGTAGTTACATCAATTTTTGCTTCACAAGGTTAACGTTGGCCTATTGTCCAAGGTCAC
>LUCH01007950.1:2261-21151 GCA_013368495.1 Paragonimus heterotremus | reverse complement strand
TTATTCTCTCATCCAGGAGTCTGATGGAGGTATGGTAGAACCATCATTGGCTTTGATCCTGTCTTTTAATCTGAGCATACCATGATTGCTGACGGTGATTTCAATCCCGCCTCACTCCATCATTCAACCGCTAACACCCGAAAGATCGCTCGCATGGTCTTGTTGAAGACTTGACTGGGGATATTCTCGCTGCTGTTTCAATGATTTACTGTGTTCTACAAACCATTGAAGATCCCGATACTGTTGAAGGGAATTTTTATTCTCCATTTGTCGCGGCACGGTGGGATCATCTGAGCTCACTGGTGCAAGAAACTGGACATCATCCGGCTACTAGCCTCAAGTCCTGTGATCTGAACTGAACTGAACTGAAAGTGCTGCAGGGAGGGATACTCGAGTTAGTCATCAAGCATTTCCTGACCCGTTCTCTTTTTGACCCTTCCGCTGGAACGGAGAAGCAGTCCAGGGAATGAACAGTACAGTATGAGGTCCGGATGTTTTGATAACAACTCGTATATCCCAAGAAATGCAGCTGAATTCTTGTCATTATTTTCTTCACTCATGCAACCCAACCTAACAGCTACATCTTGGCGTACGTCCTCTGCATTTCTATTCCTATCCAAACGCGAGTGTGCCACAGGGATGGGTATGCGCTTTACGGGTTCAAGCGTCCCAGTGTTTGAAACACCAGTGAGGACTGTGGCGGTTAGCGCCCACCTACATTTCTTGGCTGATTTCTCGGCTGTCAATCACGCAAAAATCCGTCAACTTACGGCTGCATGGCATCAGCCACTAGGGGAAGAAACAACGATTGCAGTTACCATTTCCCGTCATCACTACGTGAAACATTCGTTGGTTGGTACGTCGAACATTCCATAACCCTCTTTCTAAGCGTCGTCTTCAATTTTACTATTACAATAGTGCCTAAGGAAGACACCTCTCGTATACCTCGATAAAGGTTTCAGGAACGGTGACAGGTGTTCGTATGCCATTAGCGGTTCAAACGACTTCATATGTTCTATGCCATCTGCACACGGGTGATCGGCAAACATTCTCCCAGAACGTCCAGCAATGTCTGAACAACATACATTCTCGAACGTTCACACACTGCACGCTTAATGTGCCTAGTCTCGTTCTTCACCCTGTTGGTTTTGTAGTTATCAAAGAGAACAGTTCCTTTCAACAAATTGTGTGCCCTACCGGATATACAGACTAACAACGTTTTGCACAGGTACTCAAAAACTTCCCTACTCACAGACTTTATGACTTGCAGTAACCTGTTAATCTGTGATACGCTCCCAGTGGATACCACATCACGCGTCCATTGGTAGATGCGGTTTCAGCGGAGCGTATTCAAGCCTACCAGGTGATGAGAGCGCCGAGAGGCATCATTCATCTAATAAAACCGGCAAAACACTGTGGCATACCTTGAGTAAACCCCGCGGATTGCTCGCCACTGCTCAGGAGAACGATCACCGATGAAGGTTTTAGCGGCAGCCGCGCATGGCAACATCTTCAACATATGCTCTAAAACTCTTCCGTAAATGGCCATCGTTTCATTAGACATCAGTGCGTAAAGAACGTCACGCCTACACCAGTTACATCGACCGACATGACGTTCCACAATCTAAAGCCACCGCAATTCGGCCGGTGCGCGGCGTCAGCCAAAATGACGTCGGTATATTTAGGGCACAGTTAGAACGAATCTTTGGTGGCGAAGGAAGCAAACCGCGAAAATTTCTCCTGTAACAAAAAACAACACTGACCTTCTGCCTTCAACAAGTCGCGCAGCTTAAGACGTTCGCTACAAGGATCCATCTTATCTTGTTTGTTACGTAGAATGTGCAGGTCGTTCGAGTTCATCGTGACTCCCAAATTGTTTTTAAACTTTATCCCCATCCCTGACGTGCTTTTGAAACTCTCCATCACCTCTAGTACGTGTTGCCGAAAGGTTACAGGCAGACGCCTATTTCCGGGATACATACTAGCCCGTCCAAATTGGAGGTCGTTTGAGTGCTCTAGACTGGCCATCCCTATACGATATGCAACACAGCGATAGTACACTACCCAGAAGGTCTTGCAACAGTAGTCAGAGAACCTAAAATGTGATATCATATATACACCACAACAATACGTCATGGTTTGTCAGCTACAGTCCAATGTGTACCGTGTGCGCATTTGTACGCAACACTTCGGTACGAACAGCCAGTCGGCAATTCTACTCCCACGTGTTTCTTTGCATTTGCTGCCGTTTGCGAACTGTTCCTGAAGAAACTGGTGCATATTTCCCGTTGAAATTTGCTCTTATCCTCCGGGTATTTTCAGGAGTTGAAATACTTCTCCTTGACAAATATCGGGAACACATCTGTAACATGCAATCCGACTGCTTCTCCTATGATTTTCTATTACGCTTACGGACCAAATTTAGGGTAACGTGGAGACACCGGGGGACAACGTTCTTCCGATGAAGAGGTTCTGACAACAGTCTTATAAAGGGAAACAACACAAACAAGCATGAGTCAAAGGCCCAGTAAGCCATGCACACGACTTACACAAGCAAAAACTAAAACGGCACCGACAACACAAAAGCACGCTCCGTTGCACAATTCAAATTCAACTCGTACGCGCTTGTTGGTTTCGACCGAATGTTACACCTCTTCGTTGTTCATCGCCGTGATGATTCGCCTCGCGAGTGATTTACATGTAGTGAACCATTCAAACACCACCTAGGTGCAATTGAATTCGGTTCCATGAAATACAGTTTTTCATTTATTGTTTTGGAAATTCATTTGTATCTTCTTACTAATACTTGCTCTAACGATTAGTTCATCAAAGTGTTCAACTCGTTCATGTATGAAAGGATATCAACTCTTGAATATGTGCAAATATATCTTTGAAGGACTTCACCGTTATTAACTCAATTTCAGTTGGAAAAATGTTGAAATAGTTATATTTGAGCGTGAGAAGAAGAGGGGTCCCAAAATCCGGTGAAGAAATGAGCAGACTCCGGTGTAGGACTCGAAAACGTCAAACGTGGAAAATCTCGAGAATCGCTCGGTCACTACGGGGTTTTGAGCTTCCACCCATCGCGCAAATTTCCCCTGCATAACGGATGGTCTTGGGATTAAGAAAAAGAACGTAATCTCATGTGTTAAGTGGGAAAATATGAAGCGATCAAATGTAATATGAAGAATGGTGCATATGATATATATTTTGACAAAAACTTCACGCGATATCAGTAGTTTTGTCTTTTCAATAAATTATATACTGTTGACCAGCAATCGTTACAGTATTTCGCGATTACTGGGTAGCCAGTAGCTTCTTCGAGAATGATTATCGCTTGGTAATGAAACACTGTATGAAGATTTTGTCAGTTTGTTTTATAGGAGGAATGTTTATCCTAGGATCTATATTTCATAGCAGGCAAGGATTACTAAGTGGGTAATGGGGAGTGGTTGAGGCGGGGGAAACGGCACAAAGTGTGAACTGAAGTTTCAGTGGGATTATTTAAGTTAAACGAGGGAGCCTTTTCTTCCCCCACCGTTTTCTGTGGAGAGTTTTTGCATGCTGGCCAACTAAACCCTCAGTATCGGCCACCCTTAATTATAGCCTGATTGACTACAAGGTTGAACAGCTTATTAAGAATGGGTATATATACAGTATGTGGAAAAAGTGTACATGTTAGTAATTTTTCTTCTTTTTGTTTTAGTTCTAAGTACAACTCTGCATAAGTTCCTTCCACTAAATTTACTGTAAGCTTCAATTCTATATTGTCCGACATTCTGGGCTATGGCTTCACAGTGACGCACATGGATAAACTAGTGCTGTTCCTTGAGTACGCAATGAATCAAATGCTGATTGGGGTGTGAGTAAACAATGGATACGCAATAAACATTTTCGGAAAAGCTGTTTCAAACGGAAGCCAGCGACTAGGGACGGGTACTTACTTTATATGCTACTGACGGTTAAGCTTTCTCCGGATTACACTGAAGAAGGTCGTCAGAAAATACACAAAGTTTGAAGATAGACACCATGTTTGTTGACGTAAGGAAGCTGTTCAGGCCCTCTTTATAACGTCGAATGTTTACTGGCTCTGATTTCATTTGAACGTCCATTCCAAATATACAAACATTTTACGATAAAGAAGTTGGCTCGTGTCTTTTTCCGAGCTTGCAGGGTTGGCAAATTGGAATCATTATTCATTAGACCATATGGACAACTCTATTGGAAATGAACAGGGCAAGCCGTAGTGATGACGTACGAGCGCATCAGTTTATACAGAAGTGTAAGATTAAACTTTAGTCCTGGTAACCATAGTCGATCAATACTATGGGTGAGTGAGGATGAATATCCCAATAACCTAATGGTAAGTAACCGTTGGAAATTTTTGAACACAAGCCTATCAGATTCGCGTATGTGGCAGTAAATGAAAGTGCAATAATCTAGTCGAAGTTGAATAAACATTTTGTAGACAGCCGGCTTCGCATCCG
This sequence comes from Paragonimus heterotremus, assembly GCA_013368495.1. Classification (NCBI taxonomy): domain Eukaryota; kingdom Metazoa; phylum Platyhelminthes; class Trematoda; order Plagiorchiida; family Troglotrematidae; genus Paragonimus; species Paragonimus heterotremus. Next base: position 16,664 of record LUCH01007950.1, on the reverse strand, counting down.
GTAGAACAGGTCTTTTGAATACATCCTACCGTCCATTTAGTTTTCGCCACCTGAAAGAGCATTCATTCAGAGAAGCCGAAGGAGCTTAAGTATCGTATTCCCCAACTTCGAACGGATGTGGCAGTGTCAATATTATGACCATCTAGTGAGACGGAACTATCAGGTAATTGACAACCACAAGTGATACTGTTCGATTTGTTTCCTGAGAACATCTTCAGCCATTATCTACACCACGACTCCAGTGACGCTAGATCCCGCCGAATATATTTTTAAACAGAGAGCGATGTTGCTAGGCTGGCGAAACGTGTAAAGATCAGCGGAGACGAAAGGTTTGCCATGATTAATAACATTGCGAATGTCATTTTCATACAGGAAAAAAGGCGACGGCCCCAGAACTTTCTCTTGTATTACCCCACTAGTCGCTGGTTTTGGTGTTGAGCAGTGCCCCCTATTTTGACTCCCTAGGTGCGATCTCCGACGTATGACAAAAGCCAGGCATACGATGGATCCTGTGTGGCAGAAAACGCTAGTCTGAGAGAGAGGCAATTGTCAAGCACACGGTAAGAACCCTTTTGCATGTCTAAGAGTGTGATGAATGCCGCATTTCCTGCGTCGGCAGACACTGATATAATTCCAACTGGCACGTTATGCAACGGCGCTCACTAAGGACCCCGTGCTATGGAAGGTCTACATGATTTTGTGAACTTGAGAACCCGGCAAGGAGCGCTTTCAGCTTCTATTCAACCATTCGTGAGCAGATCGGTGTTTGACTGATGGGGTGATAGTTACTAGCGCCCTGCTTCGGGCCTCATTTGTAGCGAGGCATAATGATTGACTTTTCCACTGGAGAGTGAAGGTACTGGAAGAAGGTGATAACGTGAACAAATTGACTAAAAGAATGCTTGATGACGACTAGTGGGGTGCCATCAAGTTCAGGACGGAAAGTGTGTTCAATAATAGGTAATTTTGGGCGAAAACTTCTTACATAAATCAAAAATAGCACAAAACTTTGGTCGTTTTCAACGGAGTAATGGGTGATACCATGTTTTTCACGCCAAACGCAGCAACAAAATGTGAGTTGAAGATTTCACATATTTCAACAGTTTCACTGATATCCATTTGACAGATGCAGGCAGTCGAAGAGAATACCTTCGGATGAAAGGAACTTTCCGGCTGAGGAAATGAGCAACCTTTTGTACTGCAAGTCTGAAGAGGAGTTCACTGGTATGATTGGCACCATTGGTAGTCGTAACAGGGACCTTGGTGAGTACCCGCAAGCTCGGCTCCTGCCTTTGAAAGAAAACTGGGCCACGTAGGTAAGAAGTGGTATTTTACACTACGGAAATGGAACCAATAATCGGGTGGAGGTTGCCAATAGGTACATTAAGGGCAACCTGTCACCAGGTCAATATTGCTTGATTGTGGACAGGAAGTACTTAATAAAAGTGAGTACCTGAAAGTAAAATTCAGGAGGATGGTCACGATTCCCTTAGTAAGGGTCAACGTTCTGGGTGTGTTATGAGAGGCACCGGTGTGTTTGAACAGCTAATTTCGCAAGCACTCAAGATATCTGGGGCAAATTGGAATGAAGACCGTTTGCGTTTCAAACATGCAACCGGGGGAAGTGACTTTCGTTGATAGGCACGTAGTTAGCTTAGAGTCTGTGGGTCGCGTATGTGTTCGATTTTCCACGACTGGGAGCTTTACTTTGTGTGGTGCTGCGATAGTGACTAAATCAATGCAAGCGATTTACTGTAAAGCCATCGTTGATTGTTATCCGACTGTTCGCAAAGCTTCACAGTTGATGGCGTACGTTCAGGATGTTTTATTAAAGGGAAGGTTAAAAGTGAAGCGAACAAATTGACAGACATTAGGAAACTTACTTCAAACATGAGTGAGGTTGTCTGAAGCATGCCAACTGGAACGTACGACTGGATAGTTAGGGCGCTCAAACAATCTTCGGATATAGCTACATCAGGCGAAAAATTGTTGATTTGGTCATCGCGTGGTTTTCACCCCCGGGGTTCCTGGCCATCGATCCACTCAACCTGAGTTAAGTCAACCGTTGACGTCGGGTTCTAAATCAAAACGTAGAAAACAGTGTATGCTGAGAACATCTCCTACAGCAGGCCTCGAGAAGCAACCGGCAATGATGGACGATACGGAGTTGGCTAACAGCGTCTAAATCCGCCCGATTCGCAGCGTCTCATCGTCTAAGTATGTCACTAGAAGGAGTAAGTATGGTGTATGTAGAAAACACTTTCCGCCCATGGACGACGAACACTGTTCGGGTTGTGATTGAGGGGACTCGGACGGTGGGGAGGTAACTAATTGAACCCAATGTAACCAATGTTGCTGTTGGTGACATGAACAATGCGCAGAACATACGAATGCCTTGATCATATTTAAATGTCGCCTTTGTTCGCGAGTTTCATGTTTTTTGTTTGACGGTTTGCTCTACTTACTTTCGCTGAAGCGTTCACCATGTAATTCGCACTACCATCGCTTGCTTACATTACCTCCTTCACGCAGTGCTTCGCAGCGCAACTCCTGTGCTCATTTTGTTTCCCCCGCTCACTCCGTTTTGAAGCGCTTGTCAGTTCCATGTGTTACGTTGCAGGGTGAGTGGGGCTGCTGCGAACTCCCACCCTACCTCAAAGCTGTGCAGCGGAGGAAACCATCTCCCAGGTGGGCTAACGGGGCTCTGGTGCATAAATGATGGACCTTTGCGTATTCCAAAGTTACAAAATATGCATTTATCAACATTACATCTCTCCGCCTTTTACCATGAACTAGATGGGGGTGCCGCTAGGGTGCCCACCCTATTACCGTCCCAAGCCGCCTCCGTCGTGAGAAAGGAAAAAACGATTGACCCTGTCCCAGTTATCTGGACTGTTGAAGTCGGTTGAGACTTTTTATACCACTATGCTCATTTGAGACCCCGACTATTTCTTTCCGGTAACTGTTCTCTTCGAAGTCTTGGGAATGTATGGTCATCACGCGCCCTGCAAGTACTTTGTACTTGTTGCCTTTGTCGCACACTTGTTCGGGCGGAACAAAGCGGTTTCCTCTGTACGCGACTTTTCGCTTGTTTCGGGAACCAAATCGCAGGACAGTTGTAGCATTGTCGGGTCCCAGATTTCCGTGTTAAATTGTACCGAGGCGAGAATTCGATTTGTATCAGGCGCACCACTATATCGAGAGCAAACTAGCATATTGTTTGGTAGAGCTTACAACAGGTGCACTTGGTGAAATGGAGGTGACTGCGAGATATCGAGGTGCCCGACCAGCATGCGATGATGCTTCGGTTGCGAAAGTACCACAACGTCCGATTCACACGTCTGTTTGGCAGTGAAAAATTTCACTAACAAGACGACCGGCACCTAGGTGGTAATGTGCAACAGGACACGTGGTACGGTGAATCAGCTATCGTAGGTGTGACATAAGGTGAAGGACGGCTTGTCAATGTTCAACAGTTTGCTCACTGTAAACAAACTATACCTCTAACTGGGGGTACCGTTGTGGTCGGGAAGCAACGTAGCGTCAACCTTAGTGTTCCGTACAAGTTATATACACAGGTACCTGGGGCGTCACAGCCAAAAGTGTGGCACGGACGGCATTCACAGGCGGACTTCAACGCAGGAACTTTAGGCACTAGGGAGTTGGACGTGGGAGAACCCCAAGCGCAACCACGCAGCAGCCGCCAGAGACGACGAATGTCAACGTAAACTCCAGCCGACCTACAGATTACAAACAAGCGGCAGACTGGTGGGGCGGCTGTCCCAACGGTTATAGTTAAAATATTATTATCCTAATGAGTATGGCCAACAGTAGTATAAATGGCGCAGAGTCACTATAAAGCCACCAGTAAAATTGGGACACCTTTGCCAACACACTGACTTTGATGTTAATGGTTCGTAGTACATTATTATCCACAGGGTGCTGTGAACCGGCACTGGTGCACTTGTAAGGTAAATATCGCGTTGCAGTTAGTACATGATTTCAAGGACATCTAAGGTTGCATCAATACAAGGCTTTCCAGTCGGTCCCTTTCGGGAATACTCTAATTTTGCTGTCATTGGAGCTAGTCAGCAGTTAATATTGATCTTACTGCAGACATTAAAACCCCAGCCGCGCCTCCAGGAAGCAACCTTGTTGACCATTACGCCAGTGACCTCACATTTGGTACGAACGAATTATCAAATGTTAACTCCCAACCACTTTCACCTGGGAGTGATGATCATTTGCTTGCGGCAAACGCTTACCGTCAAGCCTACCTCTACAATAATCACGTCATCAAACAATAAGATACAAAGAAGGGGGAACACAATGCATCTCAAGTGACGACGATCGGACCACTGCCAACCGGAGGCAAAACAGTACAGGAAGTATCGTTTCACTCCCTGTAATGTTCCATCGACTGAGTAAATGGTCTGCAAGTGGTCCACCTAGTATGCACTATTAACTTGCTGAGGGCTCCGCCAAAGAGCCGGTAAACGCATTTGAAATGGCCCCTGGGGTGAAAGTCGAATTTAGCATGAATTTCTTCAAGGGAAAAGAAAATGATTTTATTACCACAAATTACCCCATTGGAAGCGCTATTTCTCCGATGGAAGGCTTCAAAACTGTCCAGTTACTTCTGCAACAACAAATAAATACCTCGTGGCGCCGTAGAGACTCACCGGACAGCGCATCTGGCAAGTTTTATTTGTATTTTTCTTTATCCTGTTGTTTTCCTTAACTTTGGGACTTTTGCAGGTTAGTTAGTTAGTTAGCGTGGGGTGTACCACCAATCTGACTGCCGACATTTGCAGACCGTGTTCGAAGGTAGTTGGGCCTCACAGTAAAACCATGGCCTGTGACTTTTGTAATTATTGGTTTCATTGCATGTGGGACCCTGAGTTCCCCATGGACTTGTAGTTAAGGCTCCGAGACACATCCACCCTGACCCTTAGAAATCACCTTGTGAAATGTCGACCAAACACCCATAAGGACAGCGCCACTCAGGATAAGGACAGAACGAGCGAGTTAGTCAGCTCCTCAACCTCTACAATATGCAGTCTCCATATGCCAGCGCCAAGCAACTTCAGCCTGGTCACGCACAACCATAGCCCGCCGTCTCCTGTACCAGTTAGTAGACCAGCTTCGACAGGCCGCGCTGGTTGGAAGCGTGGTGAACGCTTCGTTACTGTGTCTCAAGAAGCTGATGCGTTCTAATCACCCATCGGCAGGAGCCAGGAAAGCTCCAAGCCGTTGGTCGAAAACCGTAACCACACAGCCGTTCCCCAGCTCAGAACACAAGGCATAAGTACGTCCAAGCGTGGTCACTTCCCCCAGTTCGTTAGACGTAATCTACTTATCCACAAAGCCGCAGAAAATGAAAGCACATTGCTCAACCGGAAAGAAGTTGGTGACCCTTTGCAGTGGAGATCTTCTTGTGATCCACTTGAACTAGGCGCAGTAAATAAACGCACGCTATGCATGCTTCGCGTGTCCCACCAAGACGGACGCCCTCGACCAATCCGTGTCTCCCTCGGATAGATGGAAGTTGTCGATGAGGTTCTCTTAACAGCACTTTTCTCGCCTAGATTAAGTGGTTCTTGCCCAAAGGCGAAACCTGACTTCCCTCGGGTGATCAAGGAGACTCGGAGAACGGCATATCGCAACTCCCAGAGTTCCCAGTATGATCGAACGTGAAGTTTAGTTGTACACGAAGTAGAAAAGCTAAAGTACGCGGATGCATTGCATGCGCATAGGCACAACATCGACCAGTGGGATTTTATCCAAGCCAAACTGAACACAGAAGTGGGTGAATATGGAGTATGGTCTATCGAACGCCTTCCGCGTCCAGTAAACCCGAAGTTCATCTCATCCCACCGTCAATCACGAATCACCATTTTCACAAGATATGCTGCCCACTACGCTTCAGAGATGGTATACGCTAAAAATCGGTTTCCATCTGAGATCCGACTCCACGCAGATAAACCAAAGTTTGAGTGTGGGACGCCTTTTACTGACATACCTCCCATAAGCTGCGTGCGCTCAGCAAATCGGGAATATCTCTGTTATCTTTCGGTTAAAAAGTATTTTTAACGACTGAAGTTGTTGAAATTTTGTGACATGTTTCAGTTCCTGAAATCTTATTATTCTGTTGCCTGGAAATATTTTTGCTTTAGTCTTCCGAAGACTTAAGCAGTGAATGTGTAGTAGTTCAGTGGCATAAAGATTAATCGAAAAATAACGGAAAGATGCACTGTAAATTAATTCGGGGAACTGATGACAGAATATAATGAAAATCGATGTCAGACGTGAAAACAAGTTTTTATTTCACTTTGGATGTAATTAAGCAGATAAACATGATTACATCTTCGACAATCGAACCGTAGTTAAAACCTTGGTACTAAGCTTTTCAAAGAACTGCCAGCGTGAGGTACGCCTGTAAATTTATTTCATCATAGAAAATTGGACAATTGTGTGGTTCACCGGTACGGCGCTTCAAGGCCGAAACGAGTTGGAAACGACCATTTAGACGCGAAAAGAGATTTTTCAACATTTTCATGAGATATCAAAGTACATGTTGTGGGACAAATATATAGATTTCATCGAGTATAGTATTTGTGTTGCAATGAGAGAAGTCACTTATACGTGAAGATTGCTCATTTTCACATTATTGTTCAGAAAAATGTGCTGTCATTTTTTACGATAAAAGCATTTTGTTGGATTTCCTGATCGATTTTACGTTCTGAAAATGCTTCCGTCGAAATTTTCATGGTGGAATATATGTGTCCATCTCTCAAAAACGCCAAATTTCGCGTGGTTTTGAAGATATAGTGGAATTTGTAATTTTTGACTACGTTGCGTTTGTATTGCATTGTACACGGAATATCACAGTAATTTCAAATGAAAGCTATGTTACCACGGTTGTTCATTAGTCATACATCTGAGTTATATGTTTGGCATGTTCTCCTGATGGTAGTTCTAGTGGAAAACGGTCTTCGTTATCACGCCCAGCAAACAAAACGGAGTTAGCTCGGAGTCGGACCATGTCTGGTCACCTGTCGGACAGAAGTTGGCCTGCACCAAATACTGGGGTCGGTCCGACTCCGGTTTGGCCAGACAGGCAGTCGGCCGTCGAAAGATTTTCCAGCGCCGTGTATACTGAATTTTCCGATGCCTATTAGCACGACCGTTCCCTTAGTGTTCCCTGAGCGCCTAATATACGCAATCACTATGAAAGCTACCGTCTGCTTTCAACAACCCAGCAACGAAACTCGTAAATCTTGGAATTACTGGAAAACCCGTTGAGATCAATGGTAAAAAACATTTCAGACAGTTAACTGAAGGTCCCACACATGAAACTTAACATCCTGTTCTTCGTCAATATCTGCAAGAGCGTAATATTCATTCTATGCTCTGAAACCTGCAAAAGAAGTAAGTTTTAACACACATTAGAAGCGGAATATCGCGACTAATAGGCAGGATGAAACAATAACGCACTTAGACAATTTGATAGAGAACTAACAGTTGTTTCAGAAAATGGGAGATTCATCCATCAATGCATCTGGAATGATGTAGGAAATTTCACTGAGCTTGTGCAACTTCCACTTCTTGTAGAAAACAAGTTTTTAGTGAATTACGTGTAATTTACTCAATTAAACCGACCTTGATAGGGCCGGCATAGAGAAACCGAAATAATGAAATAAATTTAAGGCGGTTACTAAATTTCATACGAAAATTTGAGTGATCATTGACCGCAAGCGATGCAACGCAGTGGTGCTCACCACACACAAAACGAGTGAAATTGTTAGTGCGCTTTTTACGGAGGCATGGATTAAGACAATCTTACGCCAAATGGTGGTAGTCTTGAATGCATTGGGAGCAAAAGTCAAGAATACGGTGTTGTGTTTCAGAACTTTTTAACAACTCGCTTGAATACCACAAACAGCGTGGTTATTACCAGTTGTTATTCTCACCTGATTCGCTCCTTGCGTGGCCAACATCTCGGACTCGGCCATGTGTCTGCTGGACGTTGTAGTTTCTGCCTTCGATATGGTGTAAACACGGGTAATACGTCCCACCCTGTCATTAACAACGTGCGTATTGTTTTGTTTATTGCTTATTGACTATGCTTGAATGTAGCTGGCCATGTGTACAAGAGTCAGTGCTCACTTAGCCGATGGATAATGACCAACTCTGATGTTCGTTATTTATCCGGCGATAACATTGATTTTCACTTCTATCGTTTCATCCAAAACCCATCCGTCTTCGGATCATGAATGCTTATGCTTCTCGTGACTGTTGGTCTGGTTTCACCGACCGCTAGTATACTGTCTCATTTTTGCCCGCCCATGTGCCCATTTTAGATCCAGTTTTGCTGTCCCAGGAGCAATTTTGGAACGTAAAATCGATCAGGAATGCCAACATGTTGCTTTTATCGAAAATAAATTTTGACACTTTTCATTTAACAGAAGTGCGAATATTGATAATTTTTAGGTATAGCTGATTTTTCTCGCTGCAACATAACTACTATACTTGCTGAAGTCTATATATCTGTCCCACAATATGTATTGCAATATTTCGTGAAAATTTTGAAAAATCTCTTTTCGCGTCTAAATCGTCGTTTCTAACTCGTTTTGGCCTTGAAGTACCACACCGGCGAACTACACAATTGCCGAACGTTGCAGAAAAACTGGACAGGTGAGTGGTGTTTGCTTGGTTATACTCGCCATGCTTTGACGTTCGTTGCTATCGCCCTTGTGAACTTTTCCATGAAATCATGACATACGCTGGATTGGACACGAGGTTACCTGATGGACGAATGACATCGAGGAACACTTCCGGCTTGAAATTAGGAAATACAACCGCTCCGTCCATCTGTCCTACCTTACGATCTGAGCAAAACGGTAACTTTTGCTGAAACACAGTTGGGCGAGTGAAGCCATTTGGGACGAAAACTTGGGGACAGAATCGCGAATTATGTATTTGATGATTGTGGAAATATGTGCACACTACGTCCGCCATTCTTCAACACAGAATGTATCTTTTGGGTTCGCCAGTTATGGGTGTCCTCCCACATGATCGAAACCGCGTATCAAATGAAGTCTTCACCATCTTGCCTTCTATTGCATTTGATACATGCATGAAATCTCTGTACACATATATGAAGTAACTTACTTTCTTCAATAATATCAACAGGATAATCACTCCAGGTGATGTTGATTCGCACTTTCGTCGGCCCGTGTGCAAGTGATACACTGTCACCGGACCGGTTTAAGTCGACATCCATTGTCGTTGGTGCGCTGGACTTCCTCCCTATATTCACTAGGGAAGTATGAGCAACGGCTGAAGTAGAGGGAACTGACAAAAACAGGGATTCGAAGAGTGTTCCTACCAGAAGATTGAAGCCGCCTGCCACAGAATGGGCACTCGGTCACCTCTACAAGTTGGATACATTTGGGGTGAAAAATCGGCTGATCGGCTTCATAGCAATAAGTATATACATGTACGGGGTCACCACAGCGTCCACACGGCAATCCCAATTTATGCCCCTTCAGCAACATCGGTTGAACACCGCTTGCAGCTGAACCCATGGGGAAGATGTATAAAGGTAAGCCGGTCAGCCAGTTCCACTGTCTTATTGGCAAAATGAACGATGCTGCTGAAGCAGGTCACCACCGTGCGGTTGCTGCGGTTTTGCAGTTTTTTCAAGTACATGATGAAGGGCTTCATAGTGACGGTTGAAACTGGCCGCAACAAACGGCCGAAGCTGCGAGACCACCAACAGTCGAATTGGCAAGCAGTACTCTGCCGGCCACCGTTCATGAATGGAAACAAGACCTTTGTGTAGAGAAATTAAAACTACAAAAGTTCTTATAGTAGAGTTAGAAATGTTTCCAAAACACCGACGAAATGTGTATGCATAGAAGCCACATTGTATGGTAAAAAGTACATTCACATGTGTCCTTTACGCTATCCACGACGAAAGCGTCACCATCTTGTTACACACGAAACTGCAATGTTCAAAGTGATTACTAGAGAACAACTTACCCCGCACTCAGATATTGTTTCAAAAAGAAGTCGTGGAGTTCGGTCATTCGGATGTTTTGGGACAAGGTGACTTGCGAACGTGGTCATTCTGTGAAAAATGTTCTTAACGTGGCAGTCAACACCCAAAATCTTACGACGGTTCATATTTCATAATTCCGCATGGATGGCCCATTTCGGCTTGATGTACAGCCAATTACACAACAAATAATTCAGAAACTTCTTATCCGTTCGGTTGATGATATATAAATCACGTTTGAACCTACGGTTAACAGTGCACCAGTACAACTTACTTTTCCTTATTGTCTGCCGTAGTCACTCGGCCGAAGTGAAAACGACTGCGGATAGAGTTTGTCTTTTAACAAATGTGGAGGACAAATTTTGTTCACCTACATGCTTACGTACGGCCTCACGTACATGAAAGTAACACAACAATATGTTGCAGTCGAACACCATGTGGGTTGCCCTCATTTGCGCAGCCATCTTATCCATGGCAGATGTTTTCACCGCAATGTGATCGCCCATCACTTCACGAAAAATTTCCAAAAGTCTACGTAGTGAAGCATACTTTCACTACGAACGTGCCTGTACACCACGGGTAGGCCATGTCCCATACCGTCTGTCACGAGGAACTGATATAACTTCCAACATCAAAAGTATGAGAAAATGTACAACGGCATACTTGTGCCTGTTTGTCCTGTGAGTGACATCCACATTCACAATATGCGGGAAACGTCGAAATGGTTCAATCTGCGTTCGCTGGGCCAAGTGGTTGTGCGCACATCTGTTGTCTTCGTCCCTCATGGTGAGCACAGCACCTGTCGAAATAATCACCGACAGCACCTCAGCAAAATTATCTAACGTCCCGTGACCAATCTTATACAAGAGCTCACTTGACATTGCAGGCTTTAATTTGCGTCGGATGTTTCCAACATCACCGGTTATGATAAACTTGCCGTAAACATCCGCGACATACTGCTTAATGTGAGCGGTTGGTTATTGTGCTGGAACAGACTCCTGCATTGGTTCAATTCAATCACGGTGAGTCCACAATTTGTAGGATGGGAATTATAAAGCAAACGATTGAAAAGGTGGTTGTGCTCCAACTCGAAAGAGCTCACAACCAGACATGCACCCCGTCAAACCATATGGAATCGTGGTCTGCAACATATGTTGCGAGAACTGATCCGTTAAAACCAACCATAGTTAACTCACTAGACACCCTGCGTACACTCCCAGGCCTTTTATACCTCGTACAAAGATAACAAACCTGCACGGTTTTCAGGACAACACAACACCCTACCTTATCCTACCCCAAAAGAGTTTCCGATCTAAGGCTTGTCCCACGAACGTTTATAACGCCCACCTTATCCGCGTACCTCTGAATGCACTCCTGGAATTGTGGGACAATGTGAAACCCACGATCCTCAAACATCGCCTTGAAGGTCACAACTTAATCCATTTTCTACAAATAAAAACAACTGGAAATAAAATACTTAACAAATGATGGAAATAAAAAAATATAAATCGAAAATAACTCCGGCATCTTTGCGTCAACGTTGCCACAGGCATTCGACCACAACAACAGCAGCCACACCGATTTTCGAAAAGCAATTACGGTAGTGTAGTTTTCAATTTACGGTCAGCTGAAACAAACAGATACGTCAATTATGCAGATTTCGACGATTTCAAGTTCTGCACCAGGTACCAAGCTGATGAAACGACCTCTTCCAGGAAAATAATTTTCCCGAACACGACAGCTCAGGAACTCAAGGTCTACGACTAGCATTTGGGCTCCCATGGCAGCAAGTTTGGTAAAGATCACCAAGATACCAGGGGTCATCAGTATCCCACTACCTCCGGCGCAGCCAAAAAGCCTGGCGCAGCCGACCTCGGAGGGGTCGGCTTAGCTCAGGTGGTACCCATTACATATCTGATGGCAGGCACTATCACAGATGAGGAAACTCAGGTAAACGTATCTCGGTGGTGGTAGTGTGTGTACTAATGTTCTTTCTATAAAATCAAAGTGGAGGAACTGCGACAGCTTGTCGACCAAGATCACGAGATAGAACCTCTTGGTTATACTAGCTTTCGGAAGGATCGGGTAGCCAACAGAGGCGAGGACGTGGCAACCTACGTCGGTGCTGAATTACGCGCAACCATAAACAGAAACCCAACCCTGCTTTCACTTTAAGAGTCCCAGCGGGCGAATGTTAGGACACGTCACTTATCACAAGTCATTGTCTGCGTCATTTATCGTGCACCGTCCGCGGCCCCAGAAAGGGACGAAAGAATGCACAGTGCCATTAGACGGGCCGCTGCAATCCTTGGACATCGCGCCGTCGTTCTAGGGGACTTCAACCTTTCTGATGCAGGTCTCTCCAGCTGGCTAACATCTCGTACTGCGGCCACTGAATCCTAAAACCTCGTGTAGGAAGTAAGACTCACCGGGCATGTCAGTCAACCCACAAGGTTGGAGAAGGTCACAGGCCATCTCGACTAGACATGGTGTTAACTAATGAACCACATATGGTGGACATAGTCAAAGTTGGTGCTCCAGTAGTTTCAGACGACGTTACCACAGTCGGTTTTCGCCCAATATGTGAAGTCAGGATCACACACCCTTTACTGTCGGCTCGACGTGATTTCGGACGAGCCAACTTTCGAAGACGCAAAAACACTTATTCCTGGTCAACTGGCCACCACCTGACGAAGATAGCACGGTACACGAACATCTAGAGCATGTTATGTTGCACCTGAAATCCGGGCTACCCAGTTCAGTCCTACTTTATCCTCCACGCCCCACCTGAAAACCGTCCTGGCTTGAACCATCTACCAGGCGTCGAACGGAAGAGAAGCAGGCACAGTGGGATGCACTTCTTCTTAAAGGCGAAGGCGCCTCACACCTGGCACACAGAGGCAGTCGTAATCAGTGCACAGCGGCCGCACGTGCCGACCGCAGAGCTCGCCAAGTATCATTTGCTAGATCTATCGCCGATTGCCTTAAAAGACTCTTCAGGCACGCGGCCTCCCTGGTCAGGTCGAAATCTGGTGTATCCTCTTTCGTGGGACCTTTCGGACTCCTAACTTCTAACTATGATGCAGGTGGATATTGCGTGCTCAGTATGCATCCGTTTTCATCAACTCCGCCGAGTGGAAACCGTGGTTTTCTGTTCTGACCGTTTCCCGGATTCATCCCCTAGCTTTACCCCGGCTAACGTGGTCGCCAAGTCACCCCTGCAGCGCGTTGATAAGTCCCGGGGCTCGACGAGATACCCCCACAAATGCTGAATGAATTTGCAGAATAACTGGCGTAACCGCTTGTTCGTTTGTTCCAACATTCATATTATACTGGTTGTATTCCAGCCACTTAGAAGCCCGACGTCATCTCACCCATCTACAAGGGTTAGGATCGAGCGGACGCCATTAACTTCAGACAGACTGCTATACTACCAGACATGTCCAAAGTGATAGAGAGCATAGTAGACTACTTCGTGAGAAACTACTGAAATATTCGCTGACCATTGGCGCCTGGGCAGCACGGCTTTAAAACGGTGAATCATGCACGGTCAATCTAGTGATTGCCACTGACTTGTGGACAAAAGCTGCCAAAGAACTGCTCCCGGTTGATGCTGTGTTCTAAAACTTCACGGAAGCGCTCCTAAAAGTTGATCACAGTGTACTACTGGGCAACTTGGATGGTATGGGCTCATACAGTTAGGCATGTTTGTTGATTTTGTTAAGGTTTGTTGCACTCATATGAGATCGCTGTGCCTTGTTTGATCCCTGTTGAAGGGTGGCCCTAGCTTTCATTATTTTTTTAGGAATAAACAGTATCAACCGTTTTATTCTTACACCAGCCACTATGAACATTTCTTTTACTATTATTCGATCTGACCCCTGTACATTTCCAAATGTCAAAATAAGACATTCTTCTTCCATATTCTTTCTTGAGTAGCTTATAATTCTCACCATTTCTCAATGCGTGAACAGTCACTTTGCTTCAACCCGACCAATTACCATTTGTTTGAGTGAACTCAATTCCGTTTTATCGTTCCCCATTACTGAGCGGTGCCTGGTTGTCAGAGTTGTTGTACCGACACATTCTTTTCTTGATTTGCGAGGATATTTCACATTCGAGGTGTGATATTTAATTTTCATGTACATTAAATCAATTAGTACCGTATTAAATCCAGTTTTCACGAGCGACTTCTCATTAACCGTTTCGAAGATAGATTATCTTCTCTGCCGTTGGATATTGAGAGAGGCATATCTGGATTAACCGATTTTGCGTAACTCGTTGTGAACCTTGAATAGTTAGCGAACAATTCAATAGTCGGTGATGTCAGTTGTGAGTGA